>ML324679.1:0-223663 GCA_005239505.1 Nicotiana paniculata | reverse complement strand
TTTTTGTGAGTAAAAATGAAAGAATGAGGGGGTATTTATAGTTGAGAAAAGGGAAAAAGTGTAGTTATAAAGAGTTTGGGGTTAAAACAAAGTTTGGGGGCCAAATGGCTATTTTTTAAACATGCCAAACGACTATTTTGAGACTCCAACGGCTAGATTTTAAAAATCTGGCCGTTGGCCATTTTTTTAATTTTATTATTTTTTTTTTGAATTTTGACCGTTGGGCCCGCTTGGCCCGGCCCAGGCCCGCCTGCCGGGCCCGGGCTCACGGGTCCATACATAAGAACCGGCCCCCCACGGGCCTAAAGCCCCCCAAGCCCGAACCCCCCACGGGCCGACCCGTTTAGCCCGCTAGCCCGTATAGCCCGCGGGCCCGGCCCACCTGCCACCCTTAATAATAGGTAATAGAACATGCTTAGGTTTTAAGAACAGACTTAACAAAGTTTCAGAAAAAAAAGTTCAACACCTAATGCATATATTAACAAGACAAGTTTAAAAGATTGATGTATACAAAGTCATAGTAAGAAAAAGGTTTAGATTATGCTGAGTGTGGATGCTAGTGTCCTAAGAAGGGATCATATCAGTTGGCAACAGAACATAATAGAATGAGAACAAAATAAGGCAATTATTGGGGAGTCAAGACATGGTAGAAGCATACATAATCAAACATGCTACATGTCATCACAACAAGTTCAGAAACAAACTTATGCTAGATACTTAGTGAATATGTTCATGCTTAGTCAACTAATCCAAAAAGGGGGATATTAAAACATGTTCAAGTAAAAGGATTAATAGAAAATTTAAACACTAAAGAGATGGCTAAAGCACAAAGGGTCTAAACATCAGTAATACATAGGCTAGGCAGACACAAAAAGAAATTAACTATCTCAAATCAAAGCATGACTCAAACTACAAACGTAATGGAATTAAGATTAGAAAGACCTAAAAATGAAGTAAGACAGTTATAATTGCATACGAGAACTGCCCGGAAACACATTAAACCACAATCTTCAAAAGTGAAAACATATGCTAATGACAAGTAAATAGGAATGAAATGATAAAGGTTTGATAACTCACTAGTGAAGCAAAAAACAAGAAAGAACGGAAGTTCACAGTGTTATGAATATAAAAAAAAACAAGAACCTAGAATTTCTGGCCTTGGCTTTCAGCTGGCCAGGAGCCTGTATATAAAGCAAGAGTATTATAGAACAAAGAGCACACAACTTTAATGATTCCAGTCTGTCTTAAAAGGTAATGTGGAGGGGTTTATATAGTAGTAGAAATCGAACACCCAAACAAGGAAAATCATCAGTCAAACACTAGAAAGGAAAGAACATCACATGCAATCGAAATCAATAAGGAAAAGAGAGAAATTTCAAAAACCTTAATTTTAGGGAAAGTACAAAAATCTGCAGAATCTAAAAATAAAAAATCAAATGTTGCACAGAATAAGATGAATATAGAAAGAAATATCACTTAAAATCACTGAATCGAACCAACTTTTGTTCGATCTAAGAGATCTGAAACCCTAATTTTTAGGGGAAGTATGAATCAATAGAAATATATAGAGATTCGTACCCATAATAGAACAAGAGTGAATATATACAGAATAGTGAAAAGGTCAAGAAGTTGAACCGACTTTGGTTCGATTCTGATGAGATCCACTTTCCATGTTTAGGAAAGCGGTATAGGGAAGGATACAGTACCAGGGATGAATCGTATATGGCAAGAATTGGCTGTATAATCCCATCTCCGGTGGGATTAGGAGATGGATTTGGGGGAGCAGACGACTAGGGTTTGATAGAGAGAAGGAGGGGGGGGGGGTTTGAGAGTGTTCAAAGGAGGCGGGTGGTGAAAGTGATTTAGGGTTAGGGGGAGTTAGGTTAATTAAAAGGGATGGAGTAATATAGGCCGTTGATCTCAGAGATCAACGCCCATGATTAGTTTGGAGT
The DNA here is from genome assembly GCA_005239505.1 of Nicotiana paniculata. Lineage (NCBI taxonomy): Eukaryota > Viridiplantae > Streptophyta > Magnoliopsida > Solanales > Solanaceae > Nicotiana > Nicotiana paniculata. The sequence continues at coordinate 221,711 of ML324679.1, read as the reverse complement.
TTTTGGGTCAGATTGGTTTAATTGGTTGGGGGTTACATGCTTTGGGCTTAGATGTTATTGGACTGGGACTGGGTAGTTTAGGTCCGAAAATAGGTAAGGTTTGGGTCAGATTTTAAATACCCAATGTTTAATAAATAAAAAATTTAAAGTAATTAATAAATAAAAAAATATTATTTGTGCACTAAAATGATTTAAAATAACTACTCAACATTATAAGAATATAAAAAGTTTTTTTCTGTATAAATAATGTAATTATATATGCATGTGGGCTATTATTGTAAAATGTGTAATCTAGCCTTAAAAATGCAAATGTAGTTTTAAGAAATGTAATAAAAAAATATTTAAAACCTCATATTGATATAACCAATAAGTTTAGATGATTAAATCATCATAAAATTAATTTAGAGGATAATTACTTGATATTTATATAATAAAATTCAGAAATAAATTTTGTTTAAAGTCTTTAGAAATATGGAAAATTATGAAAAATTACTTGTGTATGCTTATAAATCAAATGATGATGCATATGCACTATTTTTAGAGTGTGTATATATATATATATATATATATATATATATATATATATATATATATATATATATATATATATATATATATATATATATATATATATATATATATATATATATTAAAAATATGAGAGAAAAATTGGGTATTAACACCTACGTTAACTTTTCGTAGGACGTAATCGATGTCTCCTAGTCCCAAGGATACTGCCAACGTTACATCGAACATCTTCCTGTATAATGTTCTATCTTCAGCCAATGTGAATCGAGCAGATTTTGTTCGTAGAGTCCTTGATTCATTAGGGTTCGATGGGAGCTTCCCATTTTTTATACTCGATATATTTATTCCTCCAATCCCAAGTTAGGCTTGTGGAGTTTATTTCGGCATGGCTTTCCTTGATTACTGACTTCGAATGTTGTACGACGGTCCCCGATCTAAACCGATAGCCCGAAATATGCAAGGGCATCGACTCTGCTGTTTTTTTCTCGAGGTACATGCTGTAAGTTCCATTCTTCAAACCGATGTAATGTTAACTGCAATTTATCCAAGTAACATTGCATTCTATCCTCTCGAACCTCAAAGGTTCTGTTGACTTGGTTTGCCACCAGTAGGGAGTCACATTTAACCTCGATGTCCTTTGTTCCTAAGCTTTTAGCTAGTTCGAGACCGGAAATCATGGCCTCGTACTCGGCCTCATTGTTAGTTAACTTAGAAGTTTTGATAGATTTCCTATTTGTATTGCCCGTGGGTGGATTCAAAAGGGTGCCTAGCCCATACCTTTTCACATTCGAGCACCTTACGAGGGCTGGCATTAAGTCGGCCACGAAGTCTGCTAAGATTTGAGACTTGACGACCGTTCGGGGTTGATACTCGATATCATACCCACTGAGTTCGACGACCCAATTGGCCAATCGTCTGATAGTTCGGGCTTATGCAAAACATTACAAAGAGGATAAGTGGTTACTACACATATTGAGTGACATTGAAAATACGATTTTAGTTTCCTAGAGGTGCTTATTAGAGCAAGCACCAATTTTTCTAAGTGTGGGTACCGGATTTCGGCCTCGCCTAAAGTTCGACTAACATAATAAACGGAAAATTTCTTACCTTACTCTTCTAGAACTAGGACACCACTTATCGTGACTTCCGAGACTGCTAAGTATAAGTAGAGATGTTCGTCTGGTTTTGGAGTATGAAGCAATGGTGGACTCGAGAGGTACCGTCAATCCTTCCAACGCCTGTTGGCATTTTGGGGTCCAAGCAAAATTGTTTTTCTTTTTTAGCAGCGAAAAGAACATGTGGCTTCAATCTGAAGACCTCAAAACGAATCGGCCTAAAGCAGCTATTCGTCCTGTGATGTCTTCGATCGCCTTCATTTTATCGGGGTTGCTTCCGATTCCCGATTCGACACCATAAAGCCGAGGAACTTGCCTGAACTGACCTTGAAAGCACATTTCTCGGGGTTGAGCTTCATGTTGAATTTTCTTAATATGTTGAAGGTTTCCTACAAATGTGTTACATGGTCCTCTGCGCGCAGAGACTTTACTAGAACATCATAAATATATACCTCCATTGATTTACCTATTTTTTCTTCGAACATTTTGTTCACTAGGCGTTGGTAGGTAGAACCAGCATTTTCTAGTCCAAATGGCATTACGTCTGGGTTCATTTGAATTTGATTGTACCCGGAGTAGGCGTCGAGAAAACTAAGGATCTCGTGGCCGGTCGTGGCATCGATCATGTGATCGATGTTCGGAATAGGAAAAGAGTCTTTGGAACATGCTTTGTTCAAATTTTTATAATATAGGCACATCCTAAGTTTGTTCCCATTTTTAGGGTCTACAACTACATTTGCTAACCATTCGGGATATTTTACTTCCTGAATGGATCCTATTTTTAGAAGTTTAGTTACCTCGTCCTTGATGAATGCATATTTTACCTCAAACTGGGGCCTGCTCTTTGGTTTTACTGGCCTGAACTTCGGGTCCAGACTCAATCGATGTGTTGCTATCTCCGATAGGATCCCTATCATGTCTAAGTGGGACCAAGAAAAATTGTCCATATTATCAATAAGAAATTTAATGAGCTTTTTCATGAGTTCGAGGGTTAACCCCGTACCCAGGTATTGTCACGACCAAACCTTGGGGAGCGCGACCAATACTCAACCGAGTGGACGGGGTCAAGCAAGCATGTTAGAAACTTCCTAACCAACTCGCTTATGATCAACAGATGGCGCGTTACCATAAGTAAACAATGGAAAGATCATATTTATAAACATTAGTAATTCATTTCACTTAATTTTGCTACATCATAGTTAAGTTCCCAAAATACATGCACTTTACGAGTGGAACAAGAGTTCAAAACACACATAATATGTCTAACCTTTCTAGCACCCATACACAACCCACATAACGTATACGGAACCTCTAAGGATACAAAAGATAGTTATGATAACGCCGATAACAAGGCCCCGACTATACCTCAAAACATGGTAAATATATGCATAAAAGATACAATACATGACCCCAGGATGAAATGGGGCACAAGACATCATAGTTAAGTTCCCAAAATACATGCACTTTACGAGTGGAACAAGAGTTCAAAACACACATAATCTGTCTGACCTTTCTAGCACCCATACACAACCCACATAACCTCTACGGAGCCTCTAAAGATACAAAAGATAGTTATGATAATGTCAGTGACAAGGCCCCGACTATACCTCAAAACAGGGTAAATATATGCACAAGAGATACAATACATGACCCCAGGATGAAATGGGGATCACCAAGACTGCTGAGAAGAAGATGCACCACTAGATGCGATCAACACTGTTTTCTATGGAACCATATACATCCATTTAAAGATGTAGCGCCCCCAACAAAAGGGACGTTAGTACTGTCGAATAGTACTAGTATGTAAATCCAAAACACCATCTCAATAGAATAAACAATAATACAAGGGGAAAAGCAGTCATGAGTTCAACAAGAGCTTGAAACAATACTAAAACATCAAGTAAGGGTAACATAAGTTATCAATCAATTTCCATCTTATTAGGTTGGTAATCTTTAGTGCCATTTGCCGCGATCCACTATGCCACCATGTTCTTACACGGAGTCCGATTTCGACCCGATCGACTAGGCCATCTCATTTGAGACATCAATTGTATCCACAATTTCATTTATCATTTCCAACATAGTTACCATGTGTGTGGCATGGAATCCGATCAAGGCCTGATCGGCTAGGCCATCTCCTTTGAGACATCATCCTTTCAATAAATAATCTCACTTCACATTTCTTTCCCATCTTTTGATATATTGGCACGAGTGGCCTCATTTACTATGTCATTTTGGGCACTTGGCCGTATTTTACAATTCAAGTTTCTCTTTTTACACATTCAATAACAATATCATCAGCAACAATAAGGCCTATCATGTAAAGCATTATTGCACATAAGGGAATGACTTGGAAAATCCTAGCACATACAGGTCTTTCATACAAATTGGCATAACAACCTTTATTTGATTTTTACATGGAACATTAATCTTTTTTAACACATATTCCACATTTTTAGGCATATACTCGAAGAGCAAGATGGAATGATAAGCATTTATTGCAATTATTGTACATATATCATTTATCACAACATATTTGGGATAGTCAATTCAAGTATGATCAATTTGGGGACTTACACATATTTCACGAAGACCAGGGGTTTTGATTCTAAGAAGAAGGGGATTTAGCCATACATACCTCAATTGATCCTCTTAAAACTTTGTGATCTTTCGGAATTAGCAACTTCAAACTATTTTAGCAATATAGCAAAAACCCAAAATTAGGAAAACGATCATAATCCTAGCTCACTTGAGCATTCTGTCAAACACTATGTGTTTATTAAGGTTTTCTTTGCCCTTTTTATGAAATACTACATCAACCTACACCCCATTTGTCACGCCCCGAACTCCCACCATCGGGCCGTGATGGCGTCTAACGTTGAACCTGCTAGATAAGCCAACGCGTATGGGTAAACTAGCATATTAACATCAATTTAATAGGATAAACTAAACGGTTCATAGTTTAACAACGGAAATAAATATGGTTTCAAGCTAAATAAGGACAACATAATACAACAACGCGTAAATTTCCCAAAACCTGGAGTCACAAACTCACGAACTGTCTATAAGAGTGCTAAATACAAGTCTAGAAGGAAATACATGTCTTCCTCTGAAGCTATAAGAAAAATAAGACTGGATCGAAGAAAAAAGTGATGGATTAGACGCCAAGGCCCACGAATGCCAGCGGGTATACCTTGAAGCCTCTATGATAAGCTGGAAGACACTCCCACTAATGATGTCCTCCGGATACGGCTGCATAATCTGCAAAACATAAAGAAGTGCAGGTCTAGCATCAGTACAACCGACCCCATGTATTGAGTAAGTGCCGAGCCTAACCTCGGCGAAGTAGTGACGAGGCTAAGACACGACAACAAAGTGTACCTGTGCAGTTCAATAGTATAGCAGAAACTAAACAAGAATACAATTACGGGGAGAACATGCTGGGGGTAAGAGATAGCAAATACTGAAATGACGGAAACAAAAACAACGTCCTATAATATTTGAAAATAATAACGGGAAATGACAACACATATTAAATAGTGAAAGATGCGGCACGGCATGTCCCCTCGTGCATAATAATAATATAAAACATGGCACGGAATGTCCCCTCGTGCTTAATAGATATAAACTTGGCACGAAATGTCCCCTCGTGTATAATAATAATATAAAACATGGCATGGAATGTCCCCTCATGCATGATAAATATAAACATAGCACGAAATGTGCCCTCGTGCATAATAAATATAAACATGGCACTGAATGTCCCCTCGTGCATAATAAATATGAACATGGCACGGAATGTCCCCTCGTGCATAATAAATATAAACATGGCACGACATCACCCTTCGTGCTTTAAAACTCTTCCTCACCCAAACAACAATCACAAACAAGGGCAAGGAAATAAACAGAGTAAAAATAGAAATCCCGGCAACGGAACATCAATTAAACAATTAAATCCCGGTAAGGGAACATCAATTAAAAATTAAATCCCGGCAAGGGAACAATAACAGTAATCCCAATATCCCAATAAGCGTGAAAATATCAAAAGCAACAATGACCTGGCAAGGGTATATTTTAGTAGCTGTTTCTCTTTCTTTCACTTCATTTCATAATTTACTCTATTACTTGAGCCAATGCTCCAAAGGATACAATTTTCTCATATAACTTCATCATTTGTATTACAATCCGAGCATTACAATGCCCCAAAGGATACAATTATCTCATATACCTTCATCATTTGTATTACAATCTGAGTCATTGCTCCAAAGGATACAACTATCTCATATATCTTCATCATTCGTATTACAATCTGAGCCAATGCTCCAAAGGATTCAATTATCTCATATATCTTCATCATTCGTATTACAATCTGAGCCAATGCTCCAAAGGATTCAATTATCTCATATACCTTCATCATTCGTATTACAATTTGAGCCAATGCTCCAACAGAGTTTAAAGATTACAATTCCCTTCACATACTCTTCACAACATATAGAAATCATCAATTAAGCATGGAAATTACCAAAAAATCATAATATTCACAATATAAGGACTCACGGTCATGCTAGACACCAATGTGTAGATACTCGACACCATGCCTATATATCGTGTTTGACAATTAGCAAGTAGCAAATTATACTCAACTCATATTCCCTCAAGCTAAGGTTAGACCAAACACTTACCTCGGGTCCAAAGTACAACAATCAACCCAAAACCACACGTTTGCCACGAGTATCCGACTCCAAATGGCCCAAATCTATTAAAATAAATTTCATATTGTAAATAACATCTCATGGAACTGATTCTACTATTCAATTCAAGGTTACGACGCGAAATTAGGTAAAATGACCAAAATGTACCTCACGCCAGTCTCTCGGAGTCGGATGAATTTTACATTTTCAGAACCCTCGTACTCTCACGAGGCTAGCCATATAAAAATCTCTCAAATCGGAGGTTAATCACCCACTCAAATTCCAATATTAGAAAAAACCTAAGTTCTACCCCAAACACCCAATTTTTACCTGTGGAAATCTTTGATTTTAGTTGAAAACATGTTAAATTATGTTAATGATTGAAAGAATTGAGTAAAAACCAACTTACAAATTATTTGGAAGAAGTCTTGTTCTTGGAAAAATCGCCTAAGAGTGTTTGAGTTTGAGAAAATATGAAATATGAAGTAAAACATTCGGTTAATTACAGTGCAGGCTACTGGTTGGCATGGGAATTGCGAACCCTTCAGACATCCCCAGCCTTCGCATTTGTGAACCTGTTGGTCGCATTTGAGATTAGGTCTGCCCAGGTCAATCTTCGCATTTGCAAACATCTTGGTCGCATTTGCGATAAGGCCTTACCAAGTTAACCTTCGCATTTGCGAACCTCTTGGCCACATTTGCGATCAGGCCTGCCCAGATCAATATTCGCATTTGCGAACTTCTTGGTCGCATTTGCGATCAGGCCTGCCTAGACCAACCTTCGCATTTGCAATGAGTAGCTCGCATTTGCGAGTTTGAATTTGCGATGCTGGCTTCGCAAATGCGAAGCCTGCAGACCAGTCACACCAGCAGATTTCCAAGTTCAAAAAATGCAATTCGTGGCCTATCCAAAACTCGCCCGACCCCTCGGGGCTCCAAACCAAATACACACACTACCTCAAAAACATCCTATGAACTTATCCGTGCGATCAAATCGCTAAAATAACATCATATACATCTAATTAACCTCAAAATCCATGAATTTTATCAAACTTCATGAAACATCAAATTTTCCATTTTAAGTCCGAAACACGTCAAACGAAATCCGTTTTCAACCAAACTTTACAGAATAGACTTAAACCATATATAAGACCTGTACCGGGCGCCAGAACCAAAATACGGGCCCGACACCATCAGTTTCTAATTAGATTTCATTTTCATTTTCATTTTCCGTTAATATTTTCAGAAAACAATTTTACTCAAAAATTCATTCCTCGGGCTTGGGACCTCGGAATTTGATTCCGGGCTTACGCACAAGTCCCATATTTTCTTACGCACCCTCCGGGACCGTCAAATCACAGGTCCGGGTCCGTTTACCCAAAATGTGTATCGAAGTCAAATTTATTCATGTTAATATTAAATCTTAGAATTTTTCATAGAATTTCATATTTATGCTGTCGGGCTACGTGCCCGGATTGCGCATACAAATCGAGGCAACTACAAATGTGGTTTTCAAGGCCTCGGGAGTACGGAATGGGGTAATAAAACAGGTGATGACCTGTTGGATTGTCACATTCTCTACCTCTAAAACAACTGTTTGTCCTCGAACGGACAGTAGAAGGAAGTACCTGAGTCGGGAAATAAATGAGGGTAACGGTTCGGCATATCGGACTCGGACTCCCAGGTCGATGCCTCAGGAGGCTGACCTCTCCACTGAACACGAACATAAGGGAAACTCTTGGATCTCAACTGACGAATCTGCCAGTCTAGAATAGCTACCGGCTCCTCCTCATAAGATAAGTCCTTGTCCAACTAGCTAGTGCTAAAATCTAACACGTGGGCTGGATCGCCGTGATACCTCCGAAGTATGGACACATAAAAAACTAGGTGTTCGGCTGTTAAGCTAGGTGGCAATGCAAGTCTATAAGCCACCTCTCCCACTCAATCAAGAATCTCAAACAGACCAATGCATCTAAGGCTAAGCTTGCACTTCTTCCCAAATCTCATCACGCCCTTTATAGGCGACACTCGGAGCAATACTCGCTCACCAACCATGAAAGCCACATCTCGAACCTTACGATCTGCATAACTCTTTTGCCTTGACTGAGCTGTACGAAGCCTATCCTGAATGATTCTGACCTTATCCAAGGCCTCCTGAACCAAATCTGTACCTAGCAATCGAGCCTCTGCCGGCTCAAAACATCCAACCGGAGATCGACACCATATAAAGCCTCATAAGGAGCCATCTGGATACTCGACTGGTAGCTGTTGTTGTAGGCAAACTATGCTAAAGGAAAAAACTGATCCCATGATCCTCCAAAGTTAATAACACAAGCTCGGAGCATATCTTCCAATATCTGAATAGTTCGCTCGGACTGTCCATCCGTATGAGGATGAAATGCTATGCTCAACTCCACCTGGGTGCCTAACTCTCGCTAAACTGCTCTCCAAAAACGCGAGGTAAACTGTGTACCCCGATCCGAAATGATAGATACCGGCACACCATGAAGGCGAACAATCTCCCGGAAATAGATCTCACTAACCTCTCGGATGAATAGGAGACTGCCACATGCATGAAATGTGCTGAATTGGTCAGCCTATCAACAATGACCCAAACTGCATCAAACTTCTTCCGGGTCAACGGAAGTTCAGTGAAGAAGTCCATAGTGATCCTCTCCCACTTCCACTCGGGAAGCTCAATCCTCTGAAATAAACCACCAGACCTCTGATGCTCATACTTAACCTGTTGATAATTCAAACATCGCGCCACATATGCCACAATATCCATCTTCATTCTACGCCACCAATAATGCTGCCGCAAATCCTGATACATCTTTGTGTCGCCCGAATGAATAGAGTACTGGGAACTATAGGCCTGCTCTAAAATCAACTCTCAAATCCCATCAACATTGGGCACACAAAATCGCCCCTGCAATATCAAAACACCATCATTATATAAGCTCACCTGCTTGGCACCTACGCGTTACACCGTGTCTCTAAGGACACACAGATTGGGATCATCAAATTGCCGATCACGGATAAACTCCAATAATGAAGAACGAGCGACCGTACAAGTCAATAGTCAACTAGGCACAAAAATATCCAACCTCACAAACCGATTGGCCAAATCCTGAACATCCAAAGCAAGCGGCCTCTAACTGACCGTAATAAAAGCAAGACTGCCCATGCTAGCTGACTTCCTATTCAAAGCATCGACCACCACATTGGCCTTCCACAGGTGATATAAGATGGTAATATCATAATCTTTCAACAACTCCAATGACCTTCTCTCCCTCAAATTCAACTCCTTTTTCTTGAACAAGTACTAAAGACTGTTACGATCCGTGTACACCTCACACGCCACGCCATACAGATAGTGCCTCAAAATCTTCAATGTGTGGACAATGAGTGCCAACTCCAAATCATGCACTGGATAGTTCTTCTCATGAATCTTTAACTTCCTCGAAGCATAAGCAATGACCTTGCCATCCTGCATCAACACTACACCAAGCCCAATACGGGAAGCATCGCAATAGACTGTATAAGGCCCCGAACCTGTGGGCAAAACCAATACCAGTGCTGTAGTCAGAGCTGTCTTGTGCCTCTGGAAGCTCGCCTCACACTCGTCGGACCATCTGAACTGGGCACCCTTCTAGGTCAACCTGGTCATTGGGGCTGGAATAGATGAGAAACCCTCCATGAACCGACGATAGTAGCATGCCAATCCCAAGAAACTCCGAATCTCTGTAGCTAATGCTGGTCTAGGCCACTTCTTGACTTCCTGAATCTTCTTCAAGTCAACCTGAATACCCTCTGCTGATACGATATGACCCAGGAATGCAACTGAACTCAACCAGAACTCACACTTTGAAAACTTCGCATATAGCTGACTATCCTTCAGAGTCTGAAGAACCACTCTGAATGTTGCTCGTGCTCCTCCTGAATGCGAGAGTATATCAATATCTCATCAATGAAGACTATCACGAACGAGTCCAAATAAGGCCTGAACACTCGGTTCATCAAGTCCATAAAAACTACTGGGGCATTTGTCAACCCAAACGACACGACTAAAAACTCGTAATGCCCGTACCGGGTGCAGAAAGCTGTCTTAGGGTCATCGGATGCCCTAATCCTCAACTGATGGTAGCCAGATCTCAAGTCTATCTTTGAAAATACCTTGGCAACCTGAAGCTGATCGAACAAATCATCAATCCTCGGTAGTGGATACTTATTCTTGATTGTAACCTTGTTCAATTGCCGGTAATCAATGCACATCCTCATCGACCCATCTTTTTTCTTCACAAACAATACTGGAGCACCCCAAGGAGAAGCACTAGGTATAATGAAACCCTTTCCAAGCAAATACTGCAACTGTTCCTTTAACTCTTTCAACTCTGGCGGGGCCATGCGATACGACAGAATAGAAATGGGCTGGGTGCCCGAAGATAGATCAATGCAGAAATCAATGTCCGTGTCGGGTGGCATCCCCGACAGGTCTGAAGGGAAGACCTCAGGAAACTCACGAACCACGGGTACCGAATCAATAGAGGGAACCTCAACACTAGAATCACACACATAAGCCAAATAAGCCAAACACCCCTTCTTGACCATATGCGGATCATTCACGTACAAAATAACACTGCGGATAGAATGACCAGGAATTCCTTTCCACTCCAAACGGGGAAAATTCGGCAAGGCTAAGGTCAATGTCTTGGCATGAAAATCCAGAATATTATGATAGGGGGATAACCAATCCATCCCTAGTATAACATAAAAGTCGACCATACCTAAAAGCAACAAATCAACATAGGTCTTAAGACCCCTAATCACCACAACACAAGAACGATGGACTCGATCGACCGCGATAGAATCACCCACCGGTGTAGATACATAAACATGAATACTCATTGGATCACTAGGAATGACCAGGTATGGATAAAAATAAGAGGACACATACGAATACGTAGACCCTGGATCAAATAGCACTGAAGCATCTCTGTTACAAACCCGAATAGTACCTGTAATGACTGCATCTGAAGACTTAGCCTCTGTCCTGGCTGGAAGATCATAACATCGGGGCTAGGCCCCACCACCTTGAACAACATCTCTGGGACGGCCGACTGCTGGCTGGCCTCCACCTTTGGCGGCCTGAGCTCCACCTCTATGACCTCTACCTCCACCTTTAGCACCTCTACCCCAGTTCTAGCTGGTTGGGCAGGCTATGGAACACCTGGTGCCTGTACCATGGAAGGAGAACTCTAATGCTGAGACCCACCTGAACCTCGGGGGCAAAACCTAGCAATGTGCCCCAAACCACCGCAAGTATAACAAGGCCTCTGATGATGTGACTGCTTACTCTAGAACTGGCCCTGTCGACCCTGATAACCACCCTGGAAATTCTGAAGCGGCGGTTCACCGATAGGTTGCTGGTGGCGCACTATAAGGCTGCTGATCGGAATAGTGCGTTTGATAACCACGACCACCTGAAGTACCATGGGAAACCTGAAGAGCTGACTGAAAAGGTCGGGGAAGATGACCTCTGCCTGAAGAATCCCTGCCCCCAGATGAGGCTCCACTGAAACGACCGATATAACGGGGCCTCTTGTCAGCCCCCTGACCACCACCCTGAGACAGAATCATCTCAATCCTCCTGGACACATTGGCCGCATCCTGGACAATATATCTGTACCTGACTCTCTAGCCATCTGAAGTCTGATAGGCCGGGCCAATCCCTCGATAAACCTCCGAACCCTGTTCCGATCAGTGGGAAGTATCATAAGATCTTGTCGGGATAGAGTGATTAACCTGGTATCGTACTGAGTGACTGACATGGATCCCTGCTGGAGACGCTCAAACTCCCTCCGAAGGTATTCTCTTTGAGTAATGGGAAGGAACTTCCCCAAAAATACCTCTGAGAACTGATTCTAAGTCAAAGGTGTAGATCTAGCTGGTTTGGCTAAGAAATAGTCTCTCCACCAACTCTTGGATGCGCCAGATAACTGAAAAGTAGCAACGTCAACTCCGTTGGACTCCACTATGACCATATTCCGAAGAAACTCATGGCACCTGTCCAAATAATCCTGGGGGTCCTCTGATGGTGAACTATAAAAAGTAGCAGTGAATAACTTAGTGAACCTGTACAGTCTCCACAAAGCATCTGCTAACATAGGTGCTCCCTCTACTACCGGCGCTGCAATACCCGGCTGAGCTACTCCGGCTGGCTGAGGTGCCGGAGTATGAAACTGTGGAGCTAGCTGCTCTGGTACGCGGGCGGAAGGAGTCTGGGCACCTCCCCCAGCCTGAGAGGCGGCTGGTGTTGTAGGAAGAAGACCCTCCTGTTCTACACACTCCATGAGTCCGACTAGACGGACAAGGGCGTCTTGAAGCACTGGGGTAGCTATGAACCCCTCTAGGACCTAAGCTGGTCTAACTGGGACAGCCGAAACTGGGACCTCCTTGTCAGGCTCGACCTGAGGGTCCTCCACTGGGGCTGCTGCTCTAGGGTGAGCCCGGCCCCGGCCTCGGCCTCTAGCACGGCCTCATCCTCGACCTCGAACCCGAGTAGGAGCTGTAGCAGGAGTGTCAGGCTGCTGGGCGGAACCAAGGGAAGCACGCGTCCTCGCCATCTGCGAGAGAATAGAATAGAAACTCAATCAGTACTCAGAATTCATAGCGCACGACAGAGAAGAAAATAAATATGGAGTCATCCTAACTTCACAGTCTCTGGGGGATAAATACAGACGTCTCCGTACCGATCCCTTAGACTCTACCAAGTTGTCCGTGAGTTGTGAGACCTAAGTAACCTAGTGCTCTGATACCAACTTGTCACGCCCCGAACTCCCACCATGGGGCCGTGATGGCGTCTAACGTTGAACCCGCTAGACAAGCCAATGTGTATGGATAAACTAGCATATTAACATCAATTTAATAGGATAAACTAAACAATTTACAGTTTAACAGCGGAAATAAATATGGTTTCAAGCTATACAAGGACAGCATAATACAACAACGCGTAAATTTTCCCAAAACCTGGAGTCACAAACTCACGAACTATCTATAACATTGCTAAATAAAAGTCTGGAAGGAAATACATGTCTGCCTCACAAGCTAGAGGAAAAATAAGAGAGGATAGAAGACAAAAGAGATGGAAGAGACGCCAAGGCCCATGAACGCCAGTGGGTATACCTTGAAGCATCTATGATAAGCTGGAAGACACTCCCACTAATGATGTCCTCCGGGTCCGGCTGCGTAATTTGCACAACATAAAAGTGTAGGTGTAGCATCAGTACAACCGACCCCATGTACTGAGTAAGTGCTGTTACTAACCTCGGAGAAGTAGTGACGAGGTTAAGAAACGACAACAAAGTGTACCTGTGCAGTTCAATAGTATAGCAGAAACTAAACAAGAATACAATTACGAGGAGAACATGTTGGGGGTAAGAAATAGCAAATACTGAAATGACGGAAACGAAAACAACAGCCTGGAATATCTGAAAATAATAACGGGAAATGACAACACAGATTAAATAGTGAAAGATGATGCGCGACATGTCCCGTCGTGCATAATAATAATATAAAACATGGCACAGAATGCCCCCTCGTGCATAATAGATATAAACATGGCATGAAATGTCCCCTCGTGTATAATAATTATATAAAACATGGCACAGAATGTCCCCTTGTGCATAATAAATATAAACATGGCACGAAATTTCCTATCGTGCATAATCAATATAAACATGGCACTGAATGTCCCCTCGTGCATAATCAATATAAACATGGCACGGAATGTCCCCTCATGCATAATCAATATAAACATGGCACGTAATGTCCCCTCGTGCATAATAAATATAAACATGGCACGACGTCACCCTTTGTGATTTAACACTCTTCCTCACCCAAACAACAATCACAAACAAGGGCAAGGAAACAAAAAGAGTAAAAATAGAAATCCCGGCAAGGGAACATCAATTAAACAATTAAATCCCGGCAAGGGAACATCAATTAAACAATTAAATCCCGGCAAGGGAACAATAACAGTAATCTTAACATCCCAATAAGGGAGACAATATCAAAAGCAACAATAATTTGGCAAGGTTATATTTTAGTAGCTCTTTCTCTTTCTTCCACTTCATTTCATAATTTACTCTATTACTTGAGCCAATGCCCCAAAGGATATAATATTTTCATATACCTTCATCATTCGTATTACAACCTGAGCATTACAATACCCCAAAGGATACAATTATCTCATATACCTTCATCATTCGTATTATAATCTGAGCCAATGCTCCAAAGGATACAACTATCTCATATATCTTCATCATTCGTATTACAATCTGAGCCAATGCTCCAAAGGATAAAACTATCTTATATACCTTCATCATTCGTATTACAATATGAGCCAATGCTCCAACAGAGTTTAAAGATTACAATTCCCTTCACATACTCTTCACAACATATAGAATTCATTAATTAAGCATGGAAATTACCAAAAATTAGTATATTCACAATATAAGGACTCACGGTCATGCTAGACACCAATGTATAGATACTCGTCACCATGCCTATACATCCTATTTGACCATTAGCAAGTAGCAAATTATACTCAACTCCTATTCCCTCAAGCTAAGGTTGGACCTAACAGTTACCTCGGGTCCAAAGTATAGCAATCAACCCGAAACCACACGTTTGCCACGAGTATCCGACTCCAAATGGCCCAAATATATTAAAATAAATTTCATACCGTAAATAACATCTCATGCAACTGATTCTACTATTCAATTCAAGGTTACAACGCGAAATTAGGTAAAATGACCAAAACACCCCTCAAACCAGCCTCTCGGAGTTGGATAATTTTACATTTTCAGAACCCTCGTACTCTCAAGAGTCTAGCCATATAAAAATCACTCAAATCGGAGGTCAATCACCCACTCAAATCCCAATTTTAGAAAAAACCTAAGTTCTACCCCAAACACCCAATTTTCACCCATGGAAATCTTTGAATTTAGTTGAAAACCTGTTAAATGATGTTAATGATTGAAAGAATTGAGTAAAACCCAACTTACAAATGATTTGGATGAAGTCTTGTTATTGGAAATATCACCTCAGAGTGGTTGAGTTTGAGAAAATATGAAATATGAAGTAAAAAATTTAGTTTTGTACAATGCAGGCTACTTGTTGGCATGGGAATTGGGAACAGGGGTTCGCAATTGCGAACCCTTCAGACATCCCCAGCCTTCACATTTGAAAACCTCTTGGTCTCATTTGCGATCAGGCATGCCTAGGTCAATCTTTTCATTTGCGAACCTCTTGGCCGCATTTGCGATCAGGCTTGCTCAGGTTAACCTTTGCATTTGCGAACCTCTTTGTCGCATTTATGATCAGGCCTGCCCAGATCAATCTTCGCATTTGCAAACCTCTTGGTCGCATTTGCGAACCTCTTGGTAGCATTTGCGAACCTCTTGGTCACATTTGCGATCAAGCCTGCCCAGTCCAACTTTCACATTTTCTAGTTTGCATTTGCGATGCTGGCTTCGCAAATGCGAAGGCTGTAGATCAATCACACCAGCAGATTTTCAAGTTCAAAACATGCAATCCGTGGCCTATCCAAAACTCACTCGAGCCCTCGGGGCTCCAAACCAAATACACACACTACCTCAAAAACTTCCTATGAACTTATCCGTGTGATCAAATCGCTAAAATAACATCATATACATCGAATTAACCTCAAAATCCATGAATTTTTTCAAACTTCATAAAACATCAAATTTTCCATCTTAAGTCCGAAACACGTCAAACCAAATTCGTGTTCAACCAAACTTTACAGAAAGGACTTAAACCATATATAAGACTTGTACCGGGCGCCGGAACCAAAATACGGGCCCGACACCATCACTTTCTAATCAGATTTCATTTTCATTTTCCTTAAATATTTTTAGAAAACAATTTTACTCAAAAATTCATTCCTCGGGCTTGGGACCTCGGAATTCGATTCTGGGCATACACACAAGTCCTATATTTTCCTACGGACCCTCTGGGACCGTCAAATCACGGGTCCGGGTCCGTTTACCCAAAATGTTGACCGAAGTCAAATTTATTCATGTTAATATTAAATTTTAGCATTTTTCACAGAATTTCATATTTAAGCTGTCTGGCTACGCGCCAGGACTCTGCACACAAATCGAGGCAACTACAAATGAGGTTTTAAAGGCATCGGGAGTACATAATGGGGTAATAAAATAGGTGATGAACCCTTGGGTTGTCACACCATTATTTTCCATCTTTTACTCACAATCTCCCCACATACCTTAGGAGTACATGCATGCAAGGTAATCGCCCTCATCCCCACGAATGACCTCATTAATGGCCTATTATAGCTATATTTTGGAATTAAGAGCTTGGGTGATAGAAGCTTACCTCTTGGGAAGGAGATCTAGGTGCCTCTCTTGATAATCTTCAAGGTGGTTAAACAAGAATTGAAGAACAATTCATGAAGACCACTTTATCTCTCTAGGATCCTTTCCCCCACTCTAAACTATGAGAAAATAAATTCAAAATGGCCTAATATGGGTGCTTTAACAAAATAGGGTCGGGTTTAAAAATGAGAAAATACGAGCCCCGACACAGATCTACGATCGCATAATTCTTCTGCGGTCTACAAATAGGTCGCTGTCAAGACCCCAAATCTAAACCAATCGGGACAGTGCCTATCGTGGAATTAGGCCAGCCAAATCCACACTCAAATCGTAAATAATCATTCATTTATATCATTACTAAACTGATAACCCATAAAGGTTTCGTTTAATCATTTTAAAACAGATAAAGCTACACCAAATATTAAATACAATCCTAAATCTCGGAGTCATTGGTCATGATCATCTACAGAAAATTTACAACACTGGAAAATAAACTCTATAATAGTAAGCAGGAGAGAGAGCAGGGTTGTGAACGCGTGCAGCTACCTCGCAGAATCTCCGAGAAGTCTCTGGTACAAATATACATCTCACTCTGCCATAGCACCTGGATCTGCACACAAGGTGCAGAGAGTAATGTGAGTACGTCAACTTAGTAGTAATGAAAATAAATCAGGTCTGAGCAGTAAGAAAAACATAAAGTCAAATCATCATTTCACAATAAGCACAGTATTTCTTTCCAATAGTGTATACATTAAATTATCACGCTTAAAAAGCTAATGTCAGTAAAACTCCTTTGAAAAGTGTAATTTCCAACAATTTTAGAAAAATGTCCAAGAAGTTTAGTGTAAAAATGAACTGAATCATAAGTATCCCGTCGGGAAAAAACCTGAATAAGAAACTGCTCCTCGGGCGTAGCATCACTCAGAATCAGCCCCTCGGGCAACCTCACAGTCCCTCATAATCAGCCCCTTGGGTGACCTCACAGTTACTTATACCTCCCAATCACTCGTCACTCGGTACTCGGCGCTCAGCACTCGCAATCAGTAGGTACCTGCGCTCACTTGGGGGTGTGTATAGACTCTCGCGGGGCTCCTACAGCCCAAGCGCTAATATCAAGCCATATCGTGGAATATTTACTCAGTCCCTCGGCCTCTCACATATCACGAACAATGTAACATGTTGCGGCGCGCAGCCCGATCCCATAATATCCTCACAACATAGGCCCTCGGCCTCACTCAGTAAAAAATCCCTCAAAAAGCCACTGGGGCTATCAGTAAAATGGGGTACTCGACCTAAAATATCATTTTTCATATCATAAAGTAATGTAAATAAAACTGAGTTTCGAAATCAGTTAAACAGGATATGACTGAGTGCAAATCAAGAATCAACACAATGAGGAATGGTAGTAAATAGCCCCCCAAGGGGTCCAAACAGATCGGCACAAGGCCTCAAAACATGGCATACAACCCAAAATATTGTAATAATCTTAAAACATGAAATATCATATGACTTAAAATCAAATACACAACTTAATCGTTTCCACGGGACGGACCAGATCACGATCTCCCAACAGTGCGTGCCACACACTTGTCATCTAGCATGTGCGCCACTCCAAAATAGTGAGAAAATACGATGTTTCGGGTTTCGTACCCTGTGGACAAGATTTATAGTCATTACTTACCTCAAAACAGGTTAAAATCCTAGCTCACAGTGACCTTGCCTCTAGACTCATCCTCCGGATGCTCCGAATCTACCAAAAATCATATTCATATCATTATTATATGCCAAGGAATGAAGCCCATTCGAAAATTATCAAAATTACTCAAAAATCCAGAAATTGGCCAAACCCGACCCCGGGGCCCACGTCTCGGAATCTGATAAAATTTACATAAAAAAAATCCTCATCCTCCCACTAGTCTACGCATACCAAGAGCATCAAAATCCGACCTCAAATGCCCACTCAAATGATCAAAAGAAATTCTCAAACTTTCTTCGCATTTTCCCCAATTTCCACTCTAATTCTTCAAATTAAATGATAAAAATCGTGACTAAATCATGGAATTAACCAAAATATGATTCAAGAACACTTACCTCAACAACTCCACTGAAAATCCCTTTAATTTCCACCTTCTCTCGAGCTCTCTAATGGGTTTTTGCAAATAAAGACTTAACCCTCATTTTTGTACTTAAAAGAATGTGCCCAGGGAATTTTTCACTGCGATCGCAAAACACCCTACGCGATCGCGAAGAACAAATATGCTTCCCCACTAATTTACCTTACGCGATCGCAGAACCAATCACGCGATCGCGAAGTACAACAGCTCAGCCCCCCTCACGCGCCCTTCAAACTTTACGCGAACGCGAATAGTACCACGTGTTCGCACTGCATAAAAACCACACACTCACGCGATCACGACCTCCACCACGCGATCGCATAGAACAAAAACCTGCCATCCCCAGCTAGGCCTACGCGATCGCAAACATCCTCCCGCGATCGCGTAGAAGGAAACCTGAAACTTACACCAGCAAAAATCTGCCAAGTTTTTAAGAAGAGAATTGGTCCGCTAACAACCCCAAACTCACCTGAGGCCCTCGAGACCTCAACCAAACATAAAAACACGTCCCATAACCTTATTCAAACTTAGTCAAGCCTGCGAAACACCCAAAATAATGCTGAAACACCAAGATCACATCGGATCCAAGCCTATGAACTTGAGATTTGTAAATTTCTCCAATAATGCCGAAACAACCCAAAACACGTCCGAATGACCTGAAAATTTGCACACACGTCAAAAACGACACTACGAACATGCTCAAACTTTTTGAATTCCATTACGACCCCTATAGCCTATTTTCCACTGCTGACCGAAAATCGCCAAAAACTAACTTTCGCCAATTCAAGCCTAATTCTACACCGGACATCAAAACCACATTTCGAACACACTCCTAAGTCCCAAATCACCTAATGAAGCTATCCAAACCATTAAATCTACACTCCAAGGTCGTTTACCAATAAGTCAACTTCCGGTTGACTTTTCCAACTATTGAACCAAGTTAAGAGACTAAGTGTCTCATTTCTCTCCAAAAATCGCTCTGAACTTGAGCCAACCAATCTAACACAGCATAATGAAGCTGCACCACATATAATGAAGTAGAAACGGGGGAAACGGGTCCATAACTCTCGGAACGACCGGCCGGGTCATTACATCCTCCCCCACTTAAACATACGTTCGTCCTCGAACGTGCCAAGAGTTGTTCTCCAACACCATCAAGCAGCCACGTAACCTCACCATGCACATACCTGGGGGTGATCCCACGTCACCCTATCCCATACTGATCTGATAGCACAACACCGTTGAAATTTTGAAATCCAACCTGACCCATAAACCTTAGAACCAAATTTCCATTTCTGAAATAATTTACAAGACCAAAATTCCACAACTATAAACTAAATAAGTCTGAACACACTATATCAAGCCATATCCATAACCCAAGATGTAATCACATAATATACCGCATGACTCTAACACCCATAGTGATAACTCCTAATCACAATAGCTGCTCAAAACAACCCAATACCGGTACATATCCTCTTATCAAGTAATGCCTCGCTTTAACACTTCCATGTACTGCCGATGATGAAAGAAACACATAGGAACTAGCAACCATTCGTCCGATCAGTCAGACATGAATCCCCTCCTTCCTAAACATGAATTATAGCAGATTTCTAAGCTGACTACCGATATTTATCCTTCCAACTATGTTGCAGTCAATTATGACAGTATTCATTCTAGGTCGAATGACCTCTTCTCATCCAACATGACCACTCTGATGACATAACACATCAATACAATTCAAAGACATAACTTGTGCAACTCATGCACTCAATAGAAACATCTCAATGTAATAAAATTATATAAAACATTCACACAAGATGACCATAATTTCTAGCTCAACAAGTACCATCACAACACCACGACAAGAGCATGGCACACATCAAAAAATCAAAACACACGAATCTGACACCAAGGATCATACCTCCACATAACTCTTGTACAATGTGTGATCCTATCCACACGCTGGTCCGCATAAAATACTTCAAGTCACCTTGATCAAAATCAATAACCATGCATAATGCGACATCAAGTACTCAAAGTGTGTTGCCCTAACCATGGGGAATCGGACGATACCATGTCACACGAACCCGAAAGAACATAACCAATACGTCTTAATCTGCAATACCCAATTACTTACCTTACTCAAATCCCACTATAAGCCCAAATAAATCTGCACCATATGTGCATATAACCAACAATCACCACCCCTCGCAACACTGAATAGTAACCCCTAGATCACTCCAGAATATGAATAAACTCAATCACAATAGAATGGTCCATCCCTCAACAATAGCAATTCAGGGTCAACAATTCTGACCCGGTGCAGAACACATACCCAAACTGGCCTACCAATAACCCTAAGTCAACTCTGGTCACCCACAATATATAGATAACTCTCCGAAAGTTCACAATGACTGAATCCTGGAATTTACTAACATCGTACTCACTTTGCTCACGTCCTCGCAGTCCACAACAACAAAATAATCTCTTTATGAGAACTCTCAGTCTCGAAGTCCATGAAGCGCATAAATTACTATATCTGATCCTAAATCCACCGCTTGAATATATATAACACATCCCTAATACTCAATCATTCCACGAGGGATACCCCTATAATTCTTCCATGTCACCAAGAGCCTTGAATATCAACAGTCGATCCAACAAGATAGCGTCGCAATACCAATGAAGCACCCTTAACTCCACACATTTCCCTTTCTGAAACATATACCCTCATCAAGCCACCCGATAGTGATATCATCTACCTAGTCATCTAAAACTGCCAATGCTGCCTAAGAATTTATGACCTTCTTCCCAGAACTGAACCGAGACCTCACACATACAATCTCAGTCTCTATAGAACATACCACATACACCATGTCATCCCATGATAAATATGAGTGACTTCATAATCCCTTCCGAGCCACCAGTAACTACATACCCAACTAGCCAAGAACTTTACATTTGATCCAATCTAGAAACAAAATCACTTCGCATCACCTGCTCCTCACGCTAGTAGAAAATACACATCTCTAACTGTAGTAGAAACCATCAAGAACTATCTGAATCCTATTTGTACTACACCAAACCGTCAGGACTGAATCCTTCTAATTCAACCAAGCTATGCAGGGCGCCCAAAATCCAAGAGCATTGCCACGTAACACTTGTGAAAACTCATTACCTCATAAATGCCCAAAGAACTAATCATATCCCTTACCATGCCGATCCAACCTACTACCAAAATGTCCTATTTATCCAAGTTCCTTCTTAATTACCTTCGAATTGATACTTCTCCTTTCCATAAGACCAAAATTCTCAACCCAGAATCACCACACGAGACCCAAGCATAAAACCATACCGTATGAGGCTTATAATCCGCTGAATACTCTCTCAAATATCCTCAAAAGTACCACATTTAAAATACTTACCCTAAAAAGGCTTCCTGCGAATCTAAAGCCATTACCTTCACCTTCATGATACTGATATGTAGAATCCATGATAATGTAGAAATGCCACAAGTCTTGGCACCCTCCAACGTAAATCTTAGTTCTAGCCAAAACACACCTTGAAGATTCCCAATTGCTATATTTAACCTTGAATCCGTCAGAACCATTCTCGAGAGTCATCCACTCTACTCAAACCTCAATTAAACTGATCAAACGGACAAAACGACCTGTGCTCCATTAGCACTCCAACACCCCAGGAAGTAACCCCACCTTAATGTAACCAAATAAATTCCTTCCCCATGCAAATTACAACCTTCACCAATAACAACTCAAGGCATTCCATGATTCTTATACACCCATAAAGAATAACACAACCCCTATCCAAAATTTCCTTTATTCAAGTCATTCTCGATCTCAACCCCTGCATGTCATAACTGATTCACCAGTGTACCTCAAACCGAACCCAACACATCACATAATCGTGCAACCAACTAATCATTAGCAGACTCCCCCACTTTGCTCAAAGCCATAGATAAAAACAAATAGTAAATCATAATGACCATACGCTAACACCGCCGCCATACCACAGTGAGATTCAACAAAATCCTTCGTAAGCTCATATATAACGCAAACCATTAAACATCCCAAATCATCTCCAACCTCGCATTCACCATTGCAATAGCCGTGCCAACTCCCATAAGTGATCTGAACTCAAATTGCATCATATATCAATTTCTGGTAAAGTAGTTCTTGCTGTAAAATCACCTAAAGATCACTACCTCAGGACACCCCGCGGGGGGTAACCCCACCTGCTTAGCCTCAAACTAATTTCATCTTTATGCCCTTCCGAAAAATCATAGCTATCACACAATCACTATACCCTCCTGTATTAAAACACAACCAATAGCTATCCTCGAGGCATCAAGATATGCGGTATAAGAACCTGAAGCTGATGGCAGAGCTAACACTGGAGTTGTGGTCAAAGCAATATTGAGCTTCTGGAGCTCTCTCCACACTCGTCTGACCACCTGAATACCCTATCTGGACACCACGTGCACCAATAATGCTACGAAACGTAGCCAAAAATTCACATTTGGAGAACTTTGCACAAAGCTTCTCCTCCGTCAATCTCTATAATACCCTTCTCAAATGATAAGTATGCTTCTCCTGGTTACGTGAGTACGCCAGGATGCTATCAACGAATACAATAATGAAGGAGTATAATTACGGCTAGGATACACTGTTAATCAATTACATGAATGCTACTAGGGAATTGGTTATCCCCAAAAGACATCACCAGGAACTCATAACACAACAGAACGATCCGCTTCACTCCACAACTAAACAACATGAGAGGTCTTCTAATATACTCATAACTCGAAGACATATGCCAACTCGAGACATAAATTAAACACTCAATAGTTCTTCTCACAATTCCAGCAAATCCTTTTGTCACATTCAAACAATTTGAACACACCTCACCATTGAATGACACTCGCCACATTGTCATCCAGTCACAAAACCCCCACCGATAAGGACACAAACGGACATATAAGTCCCAAATGCACGACTCACACAATCAAAATCTTAGCACTCAAGCCACAGAATGAACACGACCTCATGTCCCCAAGAGTTGCCCGTTATCAACATGCTAAAATAACATCTCACACCTCACCAAGGAAATCACAAGCCGTCGATGCACAACTGATACCGAGCGCTCACGTGCGCATTCGAATACATGAAAGTAATTAAAGAGTTACACTTTTGGATGGATAAAATCGATTCACACGACAAGAATTCAAGAACGTGAGATTTTCCTATGGGTTCTGTAGACTCTCGAAGATAAGTACAGATGTCTTCGTACTGATCTGAAAGACTCTACTAAACCTGCTCATGACTGGTGAGTCCTATGTAACCTAGCTCTCTAATACTAACTTGTCACGACCCTAAATCTAAACCAGTCGTGATGGCATCTATCGTGGAACTAGGCAAGCCAAATCAACACTCAAATCGTAAATAATCTTTCATTTATGTCATTACTAAACTAACAACCCATAAAGGTTTCGTTTAAACATTTTAAAATAGATAAAGCTACACCGAATATTAAATACAATCCCGAGATCCTAGAGTCACTGGTGATGAGCATCTACAGAAAATATACAACTCTGGAAAATAAACTCTATAATAGTAAGCAAGAGAGAGAGCATGGCTACAGATGTGTGCAGCTACCTCGAAAAATATCCGAGAAGTCTCTGGTACAGATACACAGCTCACTCTACCATAGCACCTGGATGTGCACACAAGGTGCAGGGAGTAATGTGAGTACGCCAACTCAGTAGTAATGAAAATAAATCAGGTCTGAGCTATAAAAAACACATAAAGTCAAATCATCATTTCATAATAATCACAGTCTTTCTTTCCAACAGTGTATACGTTAAATCATCACAGTTAAAAAGCCAATGTCAGTAAACCTCCTTCGAAAAATGTATTTTCCAACAATTTCAGAAAAATGTCCAAGAAGTTTAGTGTAAAAATGAAATGAATCATAAGTAGTCACTCGGGCAAAAACATGAATAAGAAACTGCCCCTCGGGCATAACATCACTCAGAATAAGCCACTCGGACATACCTCACAGTCACTCATAATCAGCCCCTCGGGCAACCTCACAGTCACTCATAATCTGCCCCTCGGGCAACCTCACATTCACTCATACCTCCCAATCACTCGTCACTTAGCACTCGCACTCAGTAGGTACCTGCGCTCACTAGGGGTGTGTACATACTCCGTAGGGGCTCCTACAGCCCAAGCGCTAAAATCAAGCCATCTCGTGGCATAATCACTCAGTCCCTCGGCCTCTCACATATCATGAATAGTGTAATATGCTGCGGCGCGCAGCCCTATCCCATAATATCCTCAGAACATAGGCCCTCGGCCTCACTCAGTCAGAAATCTGTCAAAAAGCTACTCGAGCTATCAGTAAAACGGGGTACTCGACCCAAAATATCATTTTTCATATAAAAAAGTAATGTAAATAAAACTGAGTTTCGAAATCAGTTAAACAGGATATGACTAAGTGTAAATAATGAATCAAAACAATGAGGAATAGTAGTAAATAGCTCCCAAAGGGTCTAAACAGGTCGGCGCAAGGCCCCAAACAAGGCATACAACCCAAAATATGGTAATAATCTTAAAACATGAAATATCATCAAATACACAACTTAATAGTTGCCACGGGACGGACCAGGTCATGATCCCCCAACAGTGCGCGCCACACACTCGTCCTCTAGCATGTGCGCCACTCCAAAATAGTGAGAAAATACTAAGTCATGAGTTTCATACCCTCAGAACAAGATTTACAGTCATTACTTACCTCAAACCAGGCTAAAATCCTAGCTCACAGTGCCCTTGCCTCTAGACTGGGCCTCCGAATGCTCAGAATCTACCAAAAATCAGATTCATATCATTATTATATGCCAATGAACGAAGCCCATCCGAAATTTATCAAAATTATCCAAAACCCCCAAAATTGGCCAAACCCGACCCCCAAGACCACATCTCAAAATCCGATAAAATTTACATCACAAAAATTCTCATCCTCCCACGAGTCTATGCATACCAAGAGCATCAAAATCCGACCTCAAAGGCCCACTCGAATCATCAAAAGAAATTCTCAAACTTTCTTCCCATTTTCCCCAATTTCCACTCTAATTATTCAAATTAAATGATAAAAATCGAGACTAAATCATGGAATTAACCAAAATATGATTGAAGAAAACTTATCTCAAGATATCCACTGAAAATACCTTCAATTTCAACCCCGAGCTCTCTAATGGGTTTTTGAAAATAAAGACTCAACCCTCGTTTTTGTACTTAAAAGAATCTGCCCAGGGAATTCCTCACTGCGATCGCGGAACTCCCTATGCGATCGCGAAGAAAAAATATGCTGCCCCACTAATTTACCTTACGCAATTGCAGAACCATTCACGCGATGTGAAGTACAACATCTTAGCCCCCTCACGCGCTCTTCAGCTCTACGCAAACGCGAACAGTACCACGCGTTCCCACTGTATAACGGCCACACACTCACACGATCGCGACCTCCACCACGCGATCAAATAGAACAAAACCCTTCCATCGCCAGCTAGTCCTACACGATTGCAAACATTCTCCCGGGATCGTGTAAAAGGAAACCAAAAACTTACACCAGCAAAAATCTACCAAGTTCTTAAGCCAAGAATTGGTCCGTTAACCACCCGAAATTCACCCGAGGACCTCGGAAGCTCAACCAAACATACAAACACGTCCCATAACCTTCACTTAGTCGAGCCTTCGAAACACCCAAAAAAATGCTGAAACACCAAGATCACATCAGATTCAAGCATATAAACTTGAGATTTCTAAATTTTGTCAATGATGCCGAAACCAACCAAAACACGTCCGAATGACCTGAAAATTTGCACACACTTCCAAAATGACACTACGGACCTGTTCAAACTACCAGAATTCCATTCCGATCCCCATAGCCTATTTTCCACTATGGACCGTAAATCGCCAAAGACTAACTTTCGTCAATTTAAGCCTAATTCTACACCGGACACCAAAACCACATTCCGAAAACACTCCTAAGTCCCAAATCACCTAACGAAGCTATCCGAACCATAAAATCTAATTTTGAGGTCATTTACCATCAAGTGAACTTCGGGTTGACTTTTCCAACTATTGAACCAAGTTAAGAGATTAAGTGTCTCCTTTATCTCAAAATCGCTCCGAACCCGAGTCAACCAATCTAACACAGTATAATTAAACTGAACCACATATAATGAAGCAGAAACAGGGGGACAAGGGCTATTACTCTCGGAACGATCGACCGGGTCGTTACAGCCGCATAATTTCCCTCAACCCCTGACATTTTTCTGGTTCAATCTACGACCAGTATGAGGTTCGCATACTTGTTCTACGGTTGCATAATGCGCCCCAGAACTCCCACATGAGAAATCTCAAATATGGATATGAGATTAAAGTGCGGCCCGCGAAATAGTTATGTGATCGCATAATGGGCCGTAAAATTGATCAAAATTGGCAAAAAAACTGCCTCACTCTTGGCCATTCTACGGTCCGCAGAGTGATTCTGCGACCACATAGTGGGCCACATAAATGTTTTTTCTGCAAAATATCTTCCTTTATTGTTTTAACGCACTGTTCAATCCAAAAAGTCTGAACCGTGTTAACCCCTATGCCCTCTTTAGCACCACGGAATTCGGGCTTTTTGGAAAAATTTTATGGGGCCTTACAAGTATACCTTTCGTTCGGGAAGGTACTTGATTAGTATAACCTGTTCCAGGTCTTCGACCATTGATTTGGTGGCATCAAAATCTTGAGGAATAATGAAGGTTCGAGGGATTCAGTAGTCGGCATCTTCTTCTTCCATTCCCTACCTTTTCGACCGAGTCGAAGCTAGTGGCTGTGGTTGCTATTTGGACTCCTATTTTACTTTGACATGCGATCCCTTTATTGTCATAAACGCTGATATCGGTATTACCTCATCGACCGCGAACATTTCTTTTGCAACATATTGCTCCCCATATACCTTTTTCACCCGGTTCGGTGTTGGGAGTTTCAACATTTGGTGGAGGGTCGAAGGGACTGCCCTCATGTTGTGAATCCAGGGCTTCGGAGCAAGGAGTTGTACCTCATATCGCCCTCGATTACATGGAATTTGGTTTCTTGTATAGTTCCAGCTATGTTCACTGGTAATGATTTCACCTTTAATTGTTTCGCTGGCCATGTTGAAACCATTGAGGACCCGAGCTGCGGGTACGATATGATCTTGCAGGATGAGCTGCTCCACGACCCTCGATCGGATGATATTTGCTGAGCTGCGTGGATCGATTAAAACACGCTTAACTTGAATTTTATTCATAAAGATAGAAATTACTGGAACATCATTGTGGGGTTTAGAGATTCCTTCTACTTCCTCATCGTTGAATGATATGTTGCCTTTTGGAACATAATCTTGGGTCCATTTTTCCCTAGTGATTGATACTTTAGTGTGTTTGAACACGGGCCATTGTGGAATATCGACCCCAACGATGATCACATGGATCACATGCTGTGGCTTTTCTTGTTTGTTTTTCTAGTTGGTGTCCCTTTTCCTGAAATGGTTATTGGATCGATCACTTAAGAGCTCTCGAAAAGTGGCCCTCGTTGAATAGACGGTCTACCTCCTCCCTCAATTGTCTACAATATTCGGTTATGTGGCCATGCGTGCCGTGATACTTGCACATCAAATTGGGATTTCTCTGGGAAGAATGATTTTTTATGGGTCTAGGCCACCTAGTATCTTTGATTCTCCCAATTGACGACACAATATTTGATGCATCGATATTGAAGTTATACTCCGATAATCGTGGTGCCTATGTAGGATCGACGTGCTTATCAAAACCACTTCTCCTCACGAGTCTCCGCGAACTCCTTCCTTGATCGCCCTTCAATCATTTCGGATGAAATTGCGCCTGAGGTTGTTGTTTATGTGATCTACATTATGCGGCTGATATCGGGCTCTGTTCGACCGAGGTTATCTATCGATGTCTCTCTAGTTTCTGCCTACAAGCCTGTTCGAATATACAGAGTCGGAAGGAGTTCCAAGTTGATCATCCTCGACTCTGCTCTTTGACTGGTACCGATTACGTACATTATGTAGATTATGGTACATTATGTACATTATGTATATTATGGTACCAAATCATTTCTCCCCTCAATAGAGTTTCTCCAAACTTCTTCAGTAGAAAATATTGAATCTCATCATCTTCCAAATCGTTTATTTTGATGGTGCATTTATAGGAGGTGACATGCTCGTTGTGATTGTGGTCCCATTGTACATGGGAATAGGCTTTGGAGCTGCACTTGGAGGAAAAGAATTCTGCACAAACTTCTTTGAATCCATTCCTTTCAAAACTAGTGGTGCCCCCGGTATCTGATCAATCGTTTCAAAGGAAGAAAATAAAGGCCGAAATCAAGATGAATGTCGACCCGGTAAATCACCTAACTTTGTATAGCTGAAAGTTGCCAAAACCCGGGAGTTGTACGTTTGTACTTTCTTATAATTTTCCTCAATTATATTTTATCCCGATTCAATTTGTTTGGTGAGCTCCTCGAGCATCTTAATCACTGCGGGGTTAGCCCCCGATTCATTGACATTCAATTCTTTTGACACTGGATCGGTTCGGCGGGCGACTTTCGGTTCGACCCCACTTGGCATTCGATGTTGATTTTGTAGTTCTGCAATAGCGGCTTGTTGAGCATGTAGCATCTCAAATATAACTTGGAGGTTGACTCCTCCATCTCCTCTACCATGCGTACCTCGACCACCAGATCGGCCTTCTCTGCGCACGCTTCCTTCGGGATCTGCTCCCAAATTTGCATTTAAGGCGATATGAAAACTGACATCGACTGGGTTGGCAATTGGTGCTCCCTCGAGATGAGCCTGAGGCACCTCGACCCCTGGAGCAACTACATTGTCTTTTTCCCCGTGAAATCCGAGGCCATTGTCACCATGTGTAGGTGTTGTTTGTGAGTTTGACATATTTTCTCCTGAAAACAAAAATATGGACAAGAACAAGAGTAAAGTAGTGTGTGTTATCGGAATCACTATTGAACAATCACTATTATCGTTAGCCCCACGGTGGGCGCCAAACTGTTTACTCTCAAATTTGGATAACAATTAAACTTTTATTGTGGTTTTAAGGATATGTGATTTTGCTCAATACCGATAAATATGAAAGTAAATGACATAATTAAATTACAAATAAATCAATCCAGTGTTCAAGTAGAACTTCAGCCTCGAGTCAAGAAACCCTCGAACTGACAAGTGCAAGAACATTAAGAGATGGAATAGACTGATGAACAATAACACAAGTAAGAAAGAGAGTTTTATTGCTTTAGTCTCTGTGAATGATGATCCTAAAAATGATAAGAACCCCTTTTTATATAAAAGAGTAATTCTACTTATGGTATAACTCTAATTACAGTAGAAAATCACATAAGAAGCTAATTTGCCGCTTCTAATTTGATCTGTTTCGAGATTTGCTCCATGATCCTCGACCAATCATGGATATGTCGCTCTTCTGTTACCGAGCTATTTCTGAAATTACTCGGAGTCTGTCTCCCTTGGCTTCCTTAACTACCAACCTCGATCTCGAAATAGACTTCGATCTCGAACTCAATACCTCAGGTCCATGATCTGGTCGAAGCTGACCTTCGATGCAACGTACCAGTCTCGATCAAATAGTAAAATTGCGTAGCTAAGATTTCAACCGCATACACTTCGAACATAACTTCACTCTTGAAATTAGTAAAGAGATTGCTGGGACTCACCCACCATGCCTTGCATATCTATTATATCAATAAGATTTATTTAAGAAAAAATTTAAAATGGGTTAGAGACATCGAAATTTTAACAAATCAGTCGATACAAAATTTGGACTAAGTCCAAAATTTATGACACTGTAAGACGAGTCTATTCATGCTCCCGAAATGCTAGGAGTCCATTAGATTGGTTGGAGGCTACTCTACCATAACCGTAGTTATACTATAAGAAAGGGTACATATTCCCTTGAAACGTTTCAAGATCCAAATCCACGTGACCATCACCCGGCACACTACCCAACTTGAGCGCACCATTGCATATGTCAAGACAAAATATAATTGCGGAAGGCAATTGAATATCTTGTACATTTCAAATCAAGTCACAAAATATTTTTCATTTTCAAAATCATACATGAAACTTTTCATAAAAATATATAACCAAATTAATTAATTTTTCATTTATGCATGACGTCCACAATCCTATTTTTACAATCCAACACAACTGTCCATGGATCCTCTATACCAAAGAATAGAACTAACACTTGAAATAAGTCTAATAAAATAAAATAAGAAATAACATGATAACTACAACAAGATAAAAGTGATGCTTAATCATACCTCGAAAAGAGAGTCATCCTAGCCCCATCCACACCTCATATTGTACACCTTATCCTGAAACACGTAAAGATAGCGGGACCCTAAAGAGGGGCCCCTAAAGGCTGAGTACACCACCACTCAATAAGTGTCATAGATTCTCTCTAACTTAAGTTCTTAGTAAAAACTTTATAGAAATAATCACCAACATTTATTATAAAATGGTAAGTAATTTCATCACTTCATGATCTTTATCATTTTAAATAAAAGACAAGTGAAATATAATCCACAATATAAACTATAAAAATATTTATATCAATCAAGTTTTTTTCATAGAATAATAAATAATCATTCCATTTGCTTTAATTCATTGAAATCATTTTCATCTCCTTAGGCCTAAACATAAGAAAATTATTCTTTACCTTTCATCGCAAGCACTATACCGACACCGACATAAGAACAAGATCAACTAGGTGATC
This sequence comes from Nicotiana paniculata, assembly GCA_005239505.1. NCBI lineage: Eukaryota > Viridiplantae > Streptophyta > Magnoliopsida > Solanales > Solanaceae > Nicotiana > Nicotiana paniculata. Next base: position 189,962 of record ML324679.1, on the reverse strand, counting down.
AACCTTGCGGCAAATATCATATACCCTACTTGCTCAGGTCATCTCATCACAGTGCCGTAGGAATCGTGCTAATATAACACATTTTTCCCATTTGGAGGACTTATCCCACAAACCTCAGCTTAGCCTTGGAATGTGTCCCTCACGCCAACACGTGTAGTGTCATGGTAACGAATTCAATATTCGAACCAATCTCGGTGGTCTCCACTAGTAAGTCCCAACATATTTGATATTCCAAAATAGATTGATAGCATAGTAGCCTCAAAGGATCTATTTTTTTTATCAAATGATAAAATTAATAGACAAACCAAATTATTTGAACATAAATCAAATCAACCTTTTACATGTTAAAGCCTTTAGCAATTTAACATCAATATTTGAAAAGATACCATAAGTGCTATTCCATTTATCAATTTTCAAAATAAATACTTCTCATGAAAACCTATCTTTAGCATTCAAATATCTATACCCTTATCAATACGTAAATTTTGATAAAAACTCATAACATTTTCCTTAAGTGTAATTTTGCCAATAATATTTAAGAAAATTTTATAAAACAACAAGATAATACATATACCACATAATATTTTAGTACATGAAAACATCCACATTTATTTTTCCCCACAAGAACGAAAGCACATTCCAAACAACTTAAGCATTAACTCGAAATATGCTTTTAGAAAAAATCCCTCAAGAAGAGTAAGTTTTAATAAACTTACATCACCTTCGCTTTAATAGCATTTACAAGCTCTGAATTCTCTTCCATTGATCGTATGTTGATTAAAACGCTCAAATACCATCAACAAGTCGATATCCTAATTATATCAAAATATACCCAAAAGTATTAGTCAATATTCATTTACGACTCATAAATCGGCTCGAAGCCTCCAACAACTCAAGTCGTCCAATAGGTTCACATGCTAGCCCATTCAAATTCATTGTTATAATTTAATACCCACTCAATGTCATTAATGATACCACATCAACTATCCAATGCTATCAAGTGTCACGACCCCAATTTTCCACCTTAAGACGTTGTGATGACACCTAGTCCTTAAGTCTAGGTAAGCCTAACACATATTATTTTTTAATCGAATTTAGCTAACTTAACTGCAATACATTAAATAATATATTGTAACAACATAGTTGAACCAACATCAGTTACATAAATCGAAAACTGTTAGTACAAGTCATATAACAAGTACATCACTCTCCCGGAATAATAGGAAATAATGGAAATAAAATACAATAAAAGGTGACTTCGGGGCTTGCAACATCAAGTAGGTATACCTTGAATCTCGAGCCATGCAGACATAAGTCTCAAACCAACTCGATCATAAGTACCTGGATCTGCAAGAAAATTTGCAGAAGCATAGCATGAGTACACCACAGCGGTACCTAGTAAGTATCAAGCCTAAACTCGGTAGAATAATGATGAGGCCAAGTCAAGACACCTACCACACATGTAAATCTATGCAGGATATAACTTAAAGCTAACGATGGAAAGACCATCAATGTAAGACCAACAACAGATGTATCACAAATTTACAATCAATAGTAAAAAGAATAGAAGCATGAAAAGCAAAAAGAAGTAAATGAGTAATAAAGAAACGAATGAATACTCAATCAATCAAACCTTTCATAATGCATAAATTACAACAAGAATTACCCTAGGTACCACTTCTCGTAATCTCAAATCGCAAGTCACAACTTTCGAATCTTACACGTATGGCACCTCGTGCCCACATTTATCCAAATCACTTCTGCACGACAAAATGCATGTGCCACAATGCACATTGTATCTGTGTCAAATGATAATTAAAATGTTCAAGAGATTTATTTATAAACAATAAGTCATAATAACAACCTTGAATATAGTACGAAATCAAATGAGAAAATGAGTTTATTATAGAAATCATTTGTGTGAAGAAAATAATATTTTCAAATAAAATAACGCATTGGATAAGCTATTGAGTTAAATATATAATTTTTTAATTAAAACATACTAACGTTTTTAAGTAAAGTAAAAACATCAAATATGATAAGGATTTTAAGTTGAGAAATCAATTAAAGTGAAATATGTCAACTGTTGCGATTAGTAAAGTACCCAATGAAACGACGAGTTTTAACTTAAGAGTACATAATGTAATCATGTTAATAATTATTTCATTTAAAACTATTATGTTACCAACAACTCAGCAGGTTATGAGATGGTGACTTTGCACAGTAAATTCATCATGATTATCACTTCACCGAGTAACCACGGAAGCTCAGATTGACACATTGAAGAAATACCACAATTCACGTAGGATGCATGATTCATACAAAACATAACAACAATAGAAAATACAACACACATAATCATTGTGGCGAATAACCTATTACACCCCATATTTTCGTACGTGAAAATACTCCATAAGTAAGTTGATGAAATCTCAGAAAGGAGATGTTACATCCAACATTTTTCGAACTTTGAAGTTTCGTCGTAAGTTAATCGACGTAATTTCGGGAATGATATTATTTTTGGATTATAAGAGTTATGTTATTTCAACAAGTGATAAGTAAATTTTTGAAGTTTAGAGGGTAAGCAAATCGAAGAAAATGAATTTTGTCGAAGTCTAACATTTTGGGGTAAAATACGGCCCGAGTTAAAATACTCAGTATTTATGGAGTAGTACCATACAACGCATCCCATGACCATGATAGTGAGATGTATAAGGTGTGCTAAAAATGAACAGTATTTTAAGTAATTTGAGATAATTTTTAATGATGCAGGTAATTGGTTAATTATCGGGTAACGGAACATTATCTAACTAATTTATAAAATTAAGAGATAAGATTATATCCGTAAAACGTGAAAGCTAACCACATGCTAAAACTATGACTCATAGTAAATTTTCCTTAGGTGGCAACCTAAAATACTAATTGAGATGACAAATGGATAATCTTCTAAGTCCAAATTCTAGACACATTGAAAACTTAAATAAATCCCATTGTTGCTTACTGCCACTTCGGTACAGGGTGTTGCCATTACACAAGAGAACTCTTAAATATTAGAGAGATTCTTAATGCTGAGACGCATGCTATTAAGATAAGACTCATGCTATTTAAGAATAATGCTACGTCTCTAGACACCTGAGTAATGACTTTGACAATCAATACAGAATACAAAGTCAAGGACGATAGTCACTCCATATTATAATAGCAACAAAATTTTTAGATTCTAAGGGGGTACGGTATAATTCTTTCAAGAATTTCATACGAATTTTTTCCTACTCTAGGTATGTTAAGCGTATTCCTTCTTTCTTTTGGCATGGTCCAAATTATACGGAAGAAACAAGCAAACTCATGGTTTCCATAAATTACTAGGGTTGTCTATATTCTTGATTCCCCATGTGAATTATTATTATCTTCTGTTCATGGGTCTCAAAAATACGTATGTTGGTAAAATTTATTTCATGATATTAATCAGAGGCATAATGGCCTTATCACGTACCGAGAGATTTTATTTACGTATTTCATATGTATTTCATGCATTTACAAATGCATATTGACCCATGACCAGATGGCGTTATATACACGTATATATGTAAATATATGTATATGGGATATGGGAAAAGGTTACGGCATTATATACGCACCACCACCTGATCAGCTGGTCTATGATGATGATGTCACCCACAGTGGCTGAAATATGGTTCAAACGTCGTTATATACGCGTATATATGTATGTATAGTCAAATGGCATTATATACGCATATATATGTATGTATAGTCAAACGGCGTTATATACGCGTATATATGTATGTATATATATGTATATAGGATATGGGAAAGGTTATGGCGTTATATACGCACCACCAGCTGATCAGCTGGTATACGATGATGATTTTACCCACAATGGCCGATATGATATGATGGGATACCCTTAGAGGCTGATGATGTTATGAGACATGTACCTATGCATGACATGACATTCATATGCATATGCATGGAGCTAAAAGTAATTTATGATTTACAAAGTTATTCAGAGTTACAGGTTGAGTCATGTACTATATATGTCATCCATGTCTCTTATGTATTTATTTATGTGTCTTACATACTCGGTACATTATTGGTACTGATGTCCCTTTTTCCTGGGGACGCTGCGTTTCATGCCAGCAGGTCCCGATAGACAGGTCGAGAGCCCTCCAAGTAGGTTATCAGCTCAACGGAAGATGTTGGTGCACTCCATTTGCTTCGGAGTTTCTTGTTTGGTTAGTATGATTTAGACGTGTATTTTTTGGTATGGCGGGACTCTGTCCCGACCTTTGCGATATTTATGTACTCTTAGAAGCTTGTAGACATATGTCGTGTACGTGAAAGATTGTACGGCCTTGTCGTCCTATGTTTTGAGTTTATAAATGATTATGTTGTCCTGTTAGGCTCGTATGTCACATGTATATGATGATGTAATAAGAAAGATACGTTACATTGGTACTCGGTCGAGTAAGGTACCGGATGCCCGTCGCGGCCCATCGGTTTGGGTCGTGATACAACCCGATCCAACCGTATCATCATTTATCAATATCATAATCCTCTCTTATTCCACCATAGTATCAATAAGCAATATCAAGTATTACGTACACAAATCGTTGCGGCGCACACAAATCCCACTGTACCATTTATCATTAAAATGATCCTCCCTTATTTCACCTGTTGCAATGTGCAACTCGATCCTATCGTATCATTTATCAATTACAAAATCTTCCCTTATTTCACCCGTTGGGGCATGCAACCCGATCCACCAAAAAATTCAATTAACAAAAACAATAACAATAACAATCCAATAAATCAATTTACAAGAATATATACAATCAAAGAGTATGAGTGCACGACAATAAAACACGTGACAACTAAGATGTGCAAGTAAATTAGTTAAGTCAAGTAGCAAATAAACACGGAGCCTTGAACGGGAAAAAATTAGTCAACGATACCAAAATTATCACATCCTGACATCAAATAATGTTCAAGACAAAAAAATTCACTTTACAAAAGTTCACACAAAAAACTCCAATTTCTCTTAAAAACTCATAATCCAAATGACATACAAAAAGTTTCATGAAGTATAATCAAAATCGAGTATACAACACTTACCCCAATCCATGTGGTGAAAATCCTCTCCAATATTTCCCAAATTCGAGCTACAAAGTTATGTGAAAAAATGTTACCAAATTCCGGAATAAATAAAAAAAATGCATAAGTTATTATAGCTCGAATCAAATCCTAGATGAAACCGAAACTCACATTTGATAAGTGCAACACAATACTTAAGAGATTACACTCAAGATAGCCTCTTGAATCTCCCCCCTTAAAACGAGCGAGATATGATATTTTTTGAAGTTTTAAAAAGAAAATCTTAAAATTTAAGAGACTTACATTTTTGTAACTATTTTACAACAAAAAGTCAGAACCAAAAGAATCTTCATTTTAGCACCCAAAACTCATTTGGAACCTCCCGGACACAACTCATATCTTCATTTCAATAATAAAACACGCTACGAACTTGCTCGTGCACTCAAAACACCGAAACAAGGTCATCTTAACCCGATACTGACTATGGTCAAACTCCAAATCCTTAACTTAACTAGTTTCTCAACCAATATCTAAAACACACCCGAGCCCCTCGGGGCTCCATTCAATCGTACCAACAAGTACAAATACATTATTCAAACTTATCCTTAGCCTCAAAACATCCACAGGAAAAATCAAAACAAAGTATCGAGGCTCAAACTGAATAAAATTTCTCTTAAGTTGTTAAATTTTCATTCTTTCAAAAGGGTGTGTGAATCCCACTTAAACACTTCGGATTACTTCAAAATTTTGCACACAAGTTCAATTCAACTCTATAGACCTATCCAAAATCACGAAACACCAAATTGGTATCCAATAATATCAAAGTAAACTCTTGGTCAAACTTATGAACTCTTAAGTTCCTCAAATGGCTAACTTTTGACAAATAGTGTGGAATGCTTCTAAACACCTCTAAAATTGAAATCTGAATGTAACAATCTGACCGGTCATTTTTCTTTCTAGAACCCCGTGCCCTTAAATGAGACTTCCCGTACTTGATTTTACTGATTTATGACTTGCAGGGATGGTTAATTAGGTATTTAAGAGAGTTTGAGTTTAAATCGAAACACTTGGTTCCTTAAGGATGGCTTAAAAAGCCAAGCTTGACTTCGGTCAACATTTTAGGTAAATGACCTTGTAATTGGGATTTGACGGTTCCAATAGGTTCGTATGATGATTTTGGACTTGGGCGTATGTTCGGAACAGGGTTTGGATGATTCGGGAGCGTTTCGGCGCCAAATAGTGAAAGTTTGATTCTTGAAGGTTTTAAAGTTCTATAAATGTGGTTTGGAATGCATTTTGGTGATATTGAGGTCCAAACACAATTTTGAGATCGGTAATAGCTCTGTAATTTCATTTAAGACTTGCACGAAAATTTTGTATCATTCCGAGTAGTATAAGTACGTTTCGGCGCATTGGAAGTAGATTGAAGAACTTAAAGTTCATAAGTTTGATTCAATTGGTTTTAGAGTGTGATTATTAATTTTAATGTTGTTTCGGGTGTTCCGAAGGTTCGAGCGAGTCCGTCTTATGATTTTGAACTTGTTGGTATCTTTGGAAGGGGCCTCGGGGGCCCTAGATGCTATTTGAACATCACGCGAGTCGAGTCCAAGCTCAAAATGATCTGCTGGTGCGCCAGTTATGGTGAGACCGCACCTGCGGTTTAGCAGCCGCAGGTGCGAACTCGCAAGTGCAAGCGAAGCTGTGCAGATGTGGCCCAAGAGCGGAGCCCAGATTCCGCAGATGCGGTCCTTCTTTCGTTCAAGCGGAACCACACGTGCGTTCACCTGTCCGCAGGGTGCGATCGTAGTCGGTCCTGCCCCTTTCCACATATGTGGACAATGGTCCGCAGACGTGAGACCGCAGGTGTGGTCCACGCGCCGCTAGTGAAAAAATCGCTGAAGACAATGGCTTTCATTTAATATAGGAGTTTGTCAGTTTTCACTCACATCACTTAATACTTGGGCAATTTGGGATCTTCAAAAGGGGAGATTTCAACCTAGCTTTGTGAGATAAGTGATTCCTACATCATGTGAGTTTAATACATAGTGATGGTTAGATTACAACATGTAAATTAGTGAAAATTATGGGTTTAGAGTGAAACCTAGTGTTTTGATAAAAATAAGATTTAACAATGAAATATGTTATGGAATCTAGTAAAAATCCTAGATTGATTAGTACATAGTTTAATACATAGTTAGGGTCTTGATCCTAAGGTTATGGGTAACAATATTTTTCAAAAATTTTCGGAATCCGGGCACCTCGGCCAGGGGGTGGATTTTAGGAATCTTATAATTCGGGTTAGGTAATTCAATTTAATAGTGGAAAACCGAAATTTGGAGCCTATATTGATTAGTTTTTACCTTATTTGAGTATTTTTGGATTATCCGACTACGGTTTGAGGGTTTGAGATCATTCTTGAGCTCGGAAGTAAGCTTTGGGACAAGGTAAGTCTCCTTTCTAACCTTGTAAGAGGGAATTTTCCCCATAGGCGAAGTAATTAAATATATGTTCCTAATGTTGGGAGGATACGCACGTGCGAGGTGACGAGAGTCCGTCCGTAGCTACTAATATCCTAAGTCTGGGTAGTCTAGGACCGAAAAACATGATTTATTTGCCATACTTGAAACTTTAGTGTCAAAATAAATTGCTTATTTTATATCAAGCTTGGAAAGTGAATTTTAAAAAAGGTTAAACATCATTTTCATGACCGTTAAAGAAAAGTTGATTTTCTTAGGTTATTTCTTTCTTGATGAATTCTTGATTGAGTATTTGATGTGTTTATTTATATTTGATCGCGTCACATGTATGATTCACAAGCGGGTAGTAGATGCATCTATGGTTTTCCAGTTCGACCCTTCGGCAGTGCATATTTTATTATTTTATTGGACAAAGACATACGACCTCAGCATTGTTTTGCGCATGTTATCTGCTTGGTACTTTTCTCTAATTTGAACTGCTTTAAAAATATTGAAACATAAATGGTTAACTGAAATGATGGAACTGAAATTTTAATTGTGAAAGGACCTGTCGCTTCCTGTTTCTATCTGTTATTTATTCATGACATCCATGCTTAGCCTCACACTTAATTATATTATTCTGGCCCTAGTAAGTGTCAAGTCGACCCTTCGTCACTACTTCGAGGTTAGACTGGATACTTACTGGGTATATATTTTTTATGTACTCATACTGCGCTTCTGTACTAAATTGTACAGAATCTAAGGTAGGTGCATCTAGCTATCCGCCCGGTGCGTGTTCCTGATACTTGACTGATATTCCACGGTGAGCTGCCACTTTCTGATGCCGTTCAGCAGCATGCCGAAGTCTCCCTTATGTTATTTACGGTCTATTCTGTTTCAGGCAGTAGGGTAGTTATATTCTTTTGTATATTCTACTAGATGCCCACATACTTGTGACATTAGTTCCTAGCACACACAGTAGTAGACTATTATTTTGGGTTGTGATTATAAAATTATGATCTCTTTTAGTCATTTCAGTTTAAATTGCCTTAATCATTCATTATTTATCGAATGCTATAATTTATGTTAAGTAGATTTTGGGAATGTTAGTAAGATAAATGAGAACTCACTAGTTGATTAGTGTTTGCTTTCCTAACATAGGTGTTGGACGCTATCGCGACCTGTAATGTAAATTTGGTCATGACAACGTGGTATCAGAGCACTAGGTTCACGTAGGTCTCACAAATAATGGGCAAACCTAATAGAGTCTTGCTGATCGGTATGGAGACATTTGTACTTATATTCGGGAGGCTATAGGGTGTTAGTAAACTACTCTTTATTCATCCTCTATCGTGCAGTCGATGGTATACTAAATTTCATTCTCCTATTCTCTCACAGATGGTAAGGACGCGTACGACTGATGTTCTAGACCCGGGAGGAGCTGCTCCCCACGTTGCTAGAGGCCGAGGCAGATGCTGGGGAAGGGCACTGGCCCGAGGTAGTGGATGTGGTTGTCCCAGAGTTGCCCTTGTTGCACCACCAGTGCATCCAGCAGAGGATCCTATTGTAGAGGCGCAGGGTGAGGTGCCCGTCCCAGTGGATTTCATGACAGCGTCGGGCTCTCAAGAGATTATGGGTCGTATGATGCGGTTCATGGATACTATGACTCAAGTTGGTTTATTTCCAGCGGACCCAGCAAAATATCACATGGGAGAGGGAGCACAGACCCCTACTTCCCAGGTTCCTGGACATGCAGCTACAGTATATCAGACTCTGGGTGCACTACCCGTAGATGGGGCCCAACCAGTTACAGCAGTACAACTTGAGCCCAGACTAGATACGTAAGTCGACTCGCAGAAGTTATTGGATAGATGGACTAGGCTACACCCTCCTGTCTTCGGAGGTGAGCGTCATGAGGATGCTCAGGATTTCCTTGATAGGTGCGGGGACAGACTGCAGAACATGAGAATACTGGAGCCTCATGGGGTTGACTTCACTACTTTCCAGTTGGAGGACAGGGCCCGTAGATCGTGGCAGTCTTATGTTCTTGGAAGACCAGTGGGTTCTCCTCCTATTAATTGGAGCCAGTTCACACAGCTTTTCTTGGATAGGTACATTCCTCCCTCCGAGATGGAAGAGTTGTAGTATCAGTTTGAGAAGCTTGATCAGGGTCAAATGTCGGTGACCAACTATGAGGCGACGTTCTCTAAATTTTCCCAACACGCACTTATAATACTTCCTACTGACGCAGAGAGAGTGCAGAGGTTTGCTGTAGAATTGCACTCTGGTATTAAGGCCAACATTTCCCGAGAGGTTGAGATGGGGACTTCTTACCAGCTGGTAGTAGAGATTGCTCGCACGATTGAGGGATACAGTCTGAGAGGTAGAGAGCAGGGACAGCAGGACAAGAGGGCCCGATTCTCTTGAGAGTTTAGAGGTGCCTCGGCTAGGGGGAGAGGTATGTTCGGGAGGGTCCAGCCAAGAAAGCCCCCGTATTCGGCACCCCCACCACCTTCTCGGGGTGCTCCGGTGAGGCATTATTTCAGTGCCATGAGGGAGAGTTTTTACCGCCCACCAGCCATTCACGGTTTCTCCGGAGGGTATTCTGGTCATCAGGGTTCTTCCAGTACTTATTTCAGTGTCATGCTGGAGAGTTCATACCGTCCCTCAGCCATTCAGGGTTCCTCTAGCGGGTATTCAGGACATTAGTGTCAGTCTTCATGGAAGCAGTCTGTGGTGCCGAGAGGTTGTTATGGGTGTGGAGATCCGGGTCACATGAAGAGGACTTGCCCTAGACTTCGGGTCAAGGTAGTGCAGCAAAGTCATCGACCTATGATTACCAAATCGGTTGTCCGGATGCCCAGAGGCGGAGGGCAGGATGGTCGGGGCCGTCCTAGAGGTGGAGGCCAGGCAGGGCGAGTTCAGCCAACTACTGTTCAGTCAGGTGAAGGCCAGCCAGCCGGCGCTTAGCCAGATTACATGCTTTTGCGGCAAGACCATATGCATTGGCCTCATATGACATTATCACAAGTATTATTTCCGTCTGCGATGGGGATGCTTCACTATTATTTGATCCAGGGCCTACCTATTCATATATATCATATTTGTTTACTCATTCTCTGGATTTTCCTCGTGAGTCCTTAGGTACTTCTATTTATGTGTCCACTTCTATGGGTGACTCTATGGTTGTGGATCAGATTTATTGGTCCTGTGTGGTCACGTTCTATAGGTTTGAGACTAGAGCAGATCTCTTGTTACTTGATATGACCGACTTTGAGGTCATCGTGGGCATGGAATGGTTATCTCCTTATCATGATATCCTGGATTTAAATGCCAACACTGTTACATTAGCCATGCTCGAAATCCCGAGAATGGAGTGGATTCAGTTAGTACAGTTAGTCCAATTATTTCTTTTCTGAAGGCTCAACGTATGGTTGAGAATGGTTGTTTGGCTTATCTAGATTATGTTTGAGACACCACCGCAGAGTCTCCGACGATTTATTCAATGCAAATAGTCCGGGAGTTTGCCGATGTTTTTCCTTGTGACCTTCCAGGCATGCCGCCAGATCGTGATATTGATTTTTGTATTGATTTGGCTCCAAGTACCAAACCTATATCCATTCCATCGTACTGTATGGCTCCGAAGGAATTGAAAGAGTTGAAAGAACAACTTGAGGAGTTGCTAGCTAAGGGTTTTGTGAGACCAAGTGTTTCACCTTGGGGTGCACCAGTGTTTTTTTGTGAAAAATAAGGATGGGACTATGCGGATGTGCATTGACTACCACCAGTTGAACAAAGTTACCATCAAGAACAAGTACTCGTTGCTGCGCATCGAGGATTTGTTTTACCAGTTAGAGGGTGCTAGGGTGTTTTATAATATTGATTTGAGATCGGGGTACCATTAGTTGAAGATTTGGGACTCAGATGTTCCAAAGACTACCTTCCGTACTAGATATGGTCATTATGAGTTTCTTGTGATGTTCTTTGGTTTGACTAATGCCCCAGCGGCATTTATGAATTTAATGAACAAGGTGTCCATCCTTATATTAATTCCTATGTCATTGTCTTAATTGATGGCATCTTGATATACTCGCGTACCCTGGGGGAGCACGAGCAGCATTGAGAGTAGTGTTCCAGAACTTGTTGGAATAGAAGTTGGATGCTAAGTTCTCCAAGTGTGAGTTTTAGTTGGATTTTGTGGAGTTCCTGGGGCATGTTGTATCAGGAGAGGGTATTAAGGTGGATCCCAAGAAGATTGAGGTGGTTCAGAGTTGTCCTCGTCCTACTTCAGCGACTGAGATCAGGAGTTTCTTGGGATTGGCAGGCTATTATCGTCGGTTTGTGAAGGGCTTTTTATACAATGCAGCACCTCTGACTAGATTGACCTAGAAGGGTGCCCCATTTCGATGGTCTAACGAGTGTGAGGTGAGCTTTCGGAAGCTCAAGACGGCTTTGACCACAACACCAGTTCTAGTGTTACCTTCTGATTCGGGGATGTATACAGTTTATTGCGATGCTTTGCGCGCTGTCTTGGGGTGTGTATTGATGCATGCGGGATGAGTTATTGCATATGCTTCACGTCAACTGAAGTTTCATGAGAAAACTACCCCATGCGCGATTTGGAGTTGGCAGCAATTGTTCATGCTCTTAAATTTGGAGGCATTACTTGTATGGAGTGTCCTTTGAGGTTTATACAAACCAGCGTAGTTTGCAGCACTAGTTCAAGCAGAGGGATCTTAATTTGAGGCAGCGTAGATGGCTTGAATTAATGAAGGACTGTGACATCACCATTCTTTATCATCCGGGCAAGGCAAATGTGGTCGCAGATGCCTTAAGCAGGAAAGCTGAGAGTATGGGTAGCTTGGCATTCATTTCAGTAAAGGAGAGGCCACTAGATTTTGACATTCAGTCCTTGACTAACACACTTGTGCGGCTGGACATTTTAGAGCCCAGCCGAGTTCTTGCATGTGTTGTTGCTTAGTCTTCATTATTGGGGCAGATTAAGACTCGACAGTTTGATCATCCGTACTTGGCGGTTCTCAAGGAGACTGTACTACAGGGTGGTGCCAAGGAGGTTATTATTGGCGAGGATGGTGTTCAGCGACTTCAGGGTCGCCTATGTGTTCCTAATGTTGATGGACTGAAGGAGAGGATTCTAGAGAAGGCACACAGTTCACGGTATTCTATTCATCTAGGTGCTACGATGATGTAGCGTGACCTGAGGCAGCATTATTGGTGGCGACGGATGAAGAAAGACATAGTGGAGCATGTAGCTAGATACCTAAATTTCCAGCTGGTTAAGTATGAGCACCAGAGGCCAGGAGGCCTACTCCAACAGATGACTATACCTGAGTGGAAGTGGGAGCACATCACCATGGACTTCATAGTTGGGTTGCGGCGGACTTTGCGGAAGTTTGATGCAATTTGGGTTATTGTTGACATGTTGACCAAGTTGGCACACTTCATTCCAATGGACACTACTTACACTTCAGAGAGGTGTGCCTGTATCCATCATATTAGATAGAGGTCCTCAGTTCACTTCACATTTCTGGATAGTCGTACATAGTTGGTTGGGCACCAGTGTAGACCTCAGCACAACATTTCATCCAAATATCGACAGGAAGTCGGAGCGGACATCTGATATTGGAGGACATGCTTAGAGCATGTTTGATTGACTTTGGAAGGTAGTGGGATCAGTTCTTTCCCTTCACCGAATTTGCTTACAACAACAACTATCAATCCAGCATTGAGATGGCTCCATTTGAGGCTTTATATAGTCGACGATGTTGTTTTCCCATCGGGTGGTTTGATTCTGGCGAGGCTAAGTTATATGGTACTGATTTGGTAAAGGATGCCTTGGAAAGGATAAGGTTGATTTAGGATAGGATTCGCACGGCACAGTCTAGACAGAAGAGTTATGCGGATCAGAAGGCACATGATGTATCATTTATGGTCGGCGAGAAGGTTCCCTTGAAAGTCTCGCCAATGAAAGGTGTTATGAGATTCGGGAAGAAGGGAAAGTTGAGCCCAAGGTTTATAGGTGTATTTGAAGTATTGAAGAGAGTTGGGGAGGTTGCTTATGATCTTGCTCTACCTACCAGCTTATCGGGGGTTTATCCAGTTTTTCACATATCCGTGCTCCGGAGGTACCACACCGACTTATCTCATGTGTTAGACTTCAGTACAATTCAATTAGACGAGAGATTAGGCTACGAGGAAGAGCCGATTGTTATTGTTGATAGGAAGGATCGCAAGTTAAGGTCCAAGAGGGTTTCCGCAGTGAAGGTCCAGTGGAGGGGCCAACCAGTCGATGAGGCGACCTAAGAGCCCGAGAGGGACATGCGGAGCAAGTATGACTCTAGAACCCCATGCCCTTAAATGGGACTTGTCATACTTGGTTTTACTGATTTATGACTTGTGGGGATGGTTGGTTCGGGATTTGAGAGAGTTTGAGTTGAAATCGGAACACTTGGTTCCATAAGGCTGGCTTAAAAGGCCAAATTCGACTTCGATCACATTTTGGTAAACGACTTCGGAATCATAATTTGATGGTTCCAGTAGGTTCGTATGATGAATTTGGACTTGGGCGTATGTTCTGAGCGGGTTTCGGATGATCCGGGAGCGTTTCAGTGCCAATTAATGAAAGTTTGATTCATGAAGGTTTTAGAAGTTATATAAATGTGGTTTGGAATGCATTTTGGTGATATCGAGATGTCATTTAAGACTTTCATGCAAAACTTGGTATCATTCCGAGTAGTATAAGTACGTTTCGGCGCGTTGGAAGTAGATTGAAGAACTTAAAGTTCATAAGTTCGATTCAATTGATTTTAGGGTGTGATTCTTAGTCTTAAGGTTGTTTCGTGCATTCGGAAGGTTCAAGAGAGTCCGTATTATGATTTTGAACTTGTTGGTATGTTTGGACGGGGTATCGGGGTCCCCGGATGCCATTCGAACGTCGCGCGAGTCGAGTCCTAGCTCAAAATGAGTTGCTGGTGCACCAGTTCTGGTGTGACAGCACCTCCGGTTAGGCAGCCGCAAGTGCGAGCTCGCAGGTGCGAGCGAAGCTGCACAGATGTGGCCCAAGAGTGGAGCCCAGGTTCCACAGATGCGGTCCCTTTTCCGCAGAAGAGGAACCGCAGGTGCGTTTACCTGTCCTTAGGTGCGATCCTAGCGGTTCCAGCCCCTTTCTGCATATGTGGACAATGGTCCGCAGAAGCAAGACCGCAGGTGCGGTCCACGCGCCACAGGTGCAAAAATTGCTGAAGGCAGTGGCCTTCATTTAATACGCGAGTTTATCACTTTTTACTCACTTCACTCAATACTTGGGCGAGTGGAGCTTCAAAAGGGGAGATTTCAACTTAGCTTTTTGAGGTAAGTAATTCCTATATCATGTGAGTTTAATACATAGTTATGGGTAGATTACAACATGTAAATTAGTGAAAATTATGGGTTTAGATTGAAAGCTAGGATTTTTAATAAAAATAGGACTTAACCACGAAATTTATTATGGAATCTAGTAAAAATCACATAGTCTTGATCCTAAGGCTATGGGTAACGATTTTCTTCAAACATTTCCAGAATTCGGGAACGTGGGCCCGGGAGTGGATTTTAGGAATCTTGTAATTCGGGTTGGGTAATCACTCTAATAGTGGAAGAATGAACTTTGGAGCCTATATTTATTAGGTTTTACCTTATTTGAATAGTTTTGGATTGTGCGGCTCCGATTTGAGGGTTTGAGAGCATTCTTGAGCTCAGAAGTAAGCTTTGGGGCAAGGTAAGTATCCTTTCTAACATTTTGTAAGAGGGAATTTTCCACATAGGCGAAGTAAGTAAATATGTGTTCCTAATTGTGGGGGGTACATGCGTACGAGGTGACGAGAGTCGGTGCGTAGCTACCAATATGCTAAGTCCGGGTAGCCTAGGACACAAAAACATGCTTTATTTTTCATACTTGAACCTTTATTGTCAAACTAAATTTCTTAATTTATATTGAACTTGGAAAAGGAATTTATAAAAAGGTTAAACATCATTTTCCTGTCCGTTAAAGAAAAGTTGATTTTCTTAGGTAATTGATTTCTTGATGAATTTTTGATTGACAATTTGATCTTTTTATTCGTATTTGACCGTATCACATGTATGATTCGCGAGCGGGGTAATTGATGCATCTATGGTTCACGTCGTTCGACCCTCTGGCAGTGCACATTTTATTATTTTGTTGGATCGGGTCGTACGACCTCGGTATTGTGTTGCGACTATTATCTGCTTGGTACTTTCTATGATTTGAACTACTTTAAACATCATGAAACATAAACTGTTAACTGAAATGATGTAATTAAAAATTTAATTTTGAATGGACTTGTCACTTCCTGTTTCTATCTGTTATTTATTCATGACATCCATGCTTAGCCTCACACTTAATTATATTACTCTAGACCTTGTAAGTGTCAAGTCGACCCCTCGTCAATACTTCTTCGAGGTTAGACTGAATACTTACTGGGTAAATATTGTTGATGTACTCATATTACGCTTATGTACTTAATTGTAAAGGAGCTGAGGTAGGTGCATCTAGCTATCTGCCCGATGCGTATTCCTAATACTTGACCGAGATTCCACGGTGAGTTTCCCCTTTCTGATGCCATTCAGCAGCGTGCCGGAGTCTCTCTCTTGTTAGTTACTGTCTATTCTGTTTCATGCAGTAGGGTAATTATATTCTTTTGTATATTCTACTAGATGCCCACATACTTGTGACACTAGTTCCTGGTACACACAGTAGTAGACTATTATTTTGGGTTGTGATTATAAAACTATGACCTCTTTTAGTCACTTCAGTTTAATTTGCCTTAATCATTCCTTATTTATCGAATGCTATAATTTACGTTAAGTAGATGTTGGGAATGTTAGTAAGATAAATGATAACTCACCAGCTGATTAGTGTTGGCTTGCCTAACATCGGTGTTGGGCGGCATCGCGACCTGTAATGGAAATAGGGTCGTGACACCGAACATACATACAAGTCCAATATAATCATACGAACCTATTGAAATAATGAAAACTCGATTCCGGATCCATTTAACCAAAAGTCAAACCTTGTTCAATTCCAATATAAACTTTCCAAATCGAGAGTTATTCATCCAAATCAATGCCGAACCACCTGTAAACTAAACTGATCATACATGCAAGTAATAATATATTATATGAAGCTATTCAAAATCTCCACCGAATGGAACACTAAAGCTCAAAGCGACTGAATGGGTCGTTACGTTCTCCCCCTCTTAAACATACATTCGTCCTCGAACGTGCCACGAACCATTCTGAAGTTGTCAAATCAGCGCATGAACTCACCATAAATACACTCGGAGGTGATTCCACGTCATCAAAATCAATGTAGGCCCGACAAAACCATCTCAACTGAAAATTATTCCTACCACCCACACTAATAAGCCTTAGAACCAAAATTTTCATCATCCGAATCTATCCAAAGACTTGATCCCCAAAGAAACACATTGTATCAACCTCAACCATTTGTCCTAGCTTATGCGTACGCCCACAAGGTATGACCACCCGACGTAATACATCGCATGTATGTCCATAACAACATCTCTAACCACCATAGCTTCCCACAATCAAATGTAGCACTAGCAGTTAACCTCATACCAGATAGAACCATGTTCCAAACCCTTAAAATAGTGAAAGAAACATGAAGATCCCACGACCATTCACTAAAATAAATAAATCACATCTAATTCCACCTGAGCACACACCTCACAAGCTAAAACCACCAATAAGCACAACACGAATATGACCGAATATGCAAACAGAAACACATGAGAGAACTATAAAACAAGCCCATCAGGCACAACTCCCTATCAGTATCATACTACGAATCAATTCTACAAGAGAGAATTAAATCATATGAACTAATCACAAGGATCTCATCCTAATATAACTCCACCGCGGCACGTAGCTTGGTTCAAACATATATAACCACATGAAAATGGGAGGATCCCATCCTTAGATCTGAATCACAAGTAGAATACACAACATACCAAGTGAAATATTTTGTAAATTCAATTTCGTGAAATAAAATCACAACACGTAATTAACTCCCCATACCATTCAAGCATCCAAATCACAAATCGCAACAATACTATAACGACCCGGCCAGTCGTTCCGAGAGTTTAGCCCCGTTTACCCTGTTTTTGCTTCATTATATGTAGTTCAGCTCCCTTTATGTATGTAGGGTCGGCTGGTTCGGGTTCAGAGTGGTCATGATGAGAATTGAGGCACTTAGTCTCTTAAAGTAGCCTAATAATTGAAAAAGTCAACCGAGAGTTGACTTATTGGTAAACAATCTCGGAATGCAGATTTTATGGCTAGGATAGCTTCGTTAGGTGATTTGGGACTTAGGAGTGTGTTCGGAATGAAGTTTTTATGTCCGGTGTAGAATTACGCTTGAATTGGCGAAAGTTAGTTTTTGGCGATTTTTGGTCGGTAGTGGAAAATAGGATATCGAGGTCAGAATAGGATTAGTTGGAACAGGTCCGTAATATCATTTTCGATATGTGTGCAAAATTTCATGTCAATCAGAGGTGTTTTGGTTGGTTTCGACGTCGTTGGCGAAATTTAGAAGTTTCAAAGTTCATCGGTTTGAATTTGATGTAATTTTGGTGTTTTCATGTTGTTTTTTGTGTTTCAAAGGCTCGACTAAGTTTGAATAATTCTATAGGGTGTGTTGGTCTGTTTGGTTGGGGCCCCGAGGCGCTCAGGATTTATTTTGAATGGTTGGCGGAGTTTTGAACTTAGGAAATTGCAGCAAACGGCTGCTAGTGTAAAATTTCTTGTGTGTGGCCGCACCTACGGATGCTGCAGTTATGACGCCGCAGGTGCGAAAAGAGGCTACGCAGGAGGAGTCCCCAGGTGAGAAGAGTTGGCCGCGCCTGCGATATCGCAGGTGCGGAGAAGAGATCGCAGGTGTGAGAATTGGTCCGTTAGTAGGATTTCGCAGGTGCGCACCTGGGACCCCAGGTGCGGGTCCGTAGGTGCGGATCCGCAGGTGCGATGAAAGGTCCGCAGGTGCAGATTAGCTGGGTAGAATAGTATAAAAAGAATGCCTCCGTGAAGTTTTGGTCATTCTACCATTGTTGTATGCGAATGGAGCTTATTTATTGGCAATTTGAAGAGGGAATTTGAGGGTCTTTAGTGGAGGTAATTTCCCGGATTATTATAGTCGTTTCTATGCTATTTTGTTCGGATTAGGCTTGTAATTTGAAGGATTAAAGTAGAAAAGTTTGGAAATGGGGGGAAAGAATTTGAAATTTCATTTGGAAATTTTAGTGGGTAATTGTGGTCCGATTTTGATGTTCTTGGTATGTACGGACTCGTGGGAGGATAAAGGTTCTTGTGATGTAATTTTTATCGAATTTTGAGACGTGGGACCGGGGCTCAGGTTTGGCCAAATTTCGAGATTTTTGTATATATTGATAGTTTTCGATTGGCTTGTGTTCCCTTAGCATATATTGATGATGTTAAACTGGTTTTGGTTAGATTCAGAGTAATCGGGAGCCAATTTGAGGGGAAAGAGCATCACAGTCTAGTATTGTGGCCCGGTAGAGGTAAGTAATGGATATAAATCTTGTCCTGAGTGTATGACACCCCGGACTTTATATTTCTCACTGTTTTTAGAAATGGCGCACATATCAGATGACGAGTATGTGGCGCGCAATGGTTTTTGGATTGGACTTGGTCCTCTCCACAACAACTATTGAGTTGCGTATTTTACTCTAAATCATATATTAAATTGTGTACTAAAGACTATTGCTATATTTGGGCTATAAGCTATGTTTGGGGCCTCGTGCTGACTTGTTTAGACCCCCTTAGGGGATTTTTACTGCTATTTCCTCATTTTTATTGATGATTTCACTCAGTCACATTGTGCTTACTGTTTTCGAAACTCGGCCTTATTTACACTACTTTGACATTTAAAAATGATTTTTTGGGTCGAGTACCCCGTTTTACTGATACGCCCGAGGGGCTTTTGAAAGGTTCTGACTGATTGAGGCCGAGGGCCTGATTTGTGAGGATATGATATGCCACAAGGTGGCTTGATATTAGCGCTTGGGCTGAAGGAGCCCCTCCGCAGTCTGTACACACGCCCAGTGAGCACAGGTACCTACTGAGTGCGAGTGTCGAGTGTCGAGTGTCGAGTGACGAGTGATTGGGAGGCATTAGTGCCTGTGAGGTATGCCCGAGGGGATGATTATTAGTGACTGTGAGGCATGCCCGAGGGGCTGATTATGATACATGTTTTTTCCCGAGGGGCCTTTTTATGATTTTCAACATTTTTATAATAAAATTCTTCAAAATTATGTTGAAACTATTGGCAAGTATATTTCCAAATGATTTTTACTTAAATCGGCTTTGAAGCGTGATGATTTAATGTATACATTGTTGGAAAGAAATATTGTTCTTATTGTGAACTGATGAATTGATTTTTATGTGTTTCTTGCTGCTCAAACCTGATTTATTTTCATTACTAGTGAGTTGGTGTACTCACATTACTCCATGCACGTTGTGTGTAGATCAAGGTGTTAGGGCAGGGTGAGCTATGTATCTGTTCCAGAGATTTCTCGGGGGTTTGCGAGGTAGCTGCATGCGTTCGCAGTTCTGCTCTCTCTCCTGCTTACTATTATAGAATTTATTTTCTTTTGAGTTGTATATTTCTATGTATATTCTTATGATCAGTGACTCCGGGATCTCAGGGGTTGTATTTAATAGTTGGTATAGCTTTAACTGTTTTATAAACATTTAAAGGAAACCTTTATGGGTTATCAGTTTAGTAAAGATGTAAATGGAAGCTTATTATGATTTGAGTGTAGTTTTGGCTGGCCTAGTTCCACGATAGGCGCCATCACGACTGGCTTAAATTTGGGGTCGTGACAAGTTGGTATCAGAGCGCTAGGTTACATAGGACTCACCGATCATGAGCAAGTTTAGTAGAGTCTTGCGGATCGGTATAGAGACGTCTGTACTTATCTTCAAGAGGCTGCAGAACCCTTAGGAAAATCTCATATTCTTGAATTCTTGTCGTGTGAACCCATTTATTTCAGCCAAGAGCGCAACTCTTAAATTCCTTTCATGTATCTGAACGCGCCCGAGAGCGCTTGGTATCAACTATGCATCGACGACTTGTGACTTCCATGGATGAGATGTGGTTTGGGCCTGTTGGTAATGGGCCAGTCTAGAGGACTTGAGGACGGATTCATTCTATGGCTTGAGTGCTGAGATTTTCATTGTGTGGGAAAATGTATTTGGGGACTTATATGTCCGCTGATGTCCTTATTAACGGGACTTTGTGACTGGATGCATATATATTGAGTGTGATTTGATGGTTAGATGTGTTAAGACTGTGATTTGTGACAAAAGGGTTCGCTAGAAATGTGGCAAGATTTATTGAGTGTTAGATTTCTGTCTCGGTTTGGTATATGGACTTGAGCTGTGAGTATATTGGAAGACCTCTCATGTTGTGTAGTTTTGGAGTGAAACAAATCTTTCTATTGTGTTATGATTTCCTGGTGATGTCTTTTGAGCTGATCAGTGCCCCAGTAGTGTTCATGTATTGATTAACGGTGTATTCCATCTGTATTAGCACTCCTTGTTATTGTATTCTTTGATGGCGTCCTGGAACATTCGCGTAGCTAGGAGTAGCATACTCAGTATTTGAGGATGGCATTATAAGGATTCAGGGAGGAAAGGCTCTATGCAAAATTCTCCGAGTGTGAATTTTGGCTCGGTTTAGTAGCATTCTTTGGACACGTAGTGTCCAGTAAGGGCATCCATGTTGTCAGACATGTGTGGGTAGAGCTTCCAGAAGCTCGAGATTTCTGTGACCACCGCTCCAGTGTTAGTTCTTCCATCAACTTCAGGTTTTTACCGCGTATTGTGATGCCTCGAGGGTAGGCATTGTTTGTGTTTAGATGCAGAAGGGTGTAGCAGTTGCATGATAGTTATGGTCTTCGGAAGTGTATAGAGAGATATTATGTTTGAGGCTAGCAGGCAGGGGTATCTCCTGCGGATTGTCCTAGGGTGTGTGATCCCTATGTAGTTCTATAATAAGTTCTCTTCTACCAGTAAATGATATATGTTGTAATTGGAGTTTAGATCGCTTGTGGAAGTTGGCATGACTGTTACAATGGTGAATGCTAGATTTGTAGATGACTTTTGGTGTTAGACGGGTGGTGTTATTATGGGCATCGTGAGTTATTGTTTGTCTCGATCGTTGGATTTGAGCCAAGTGGGGGATTCTGTTAATGATAAGTTGATTGGGCGATTATGTGTGGTATTGGTTTCAGTTCGAGGTATATTGGTGGATCAATTATGACCTGCAAATGTGGGGTTTGGGAATGACACGAGTAATGGAAATTTCTTTGATATAGGTTGTAATGTACTCTATTTGGGTAATTGGGTTATATTGAATGATTTAGTGGAAATTGTAAAAGGTGTAGTGTGTGCAGTGTATGAATTTTCTTGTGGCTTTAAGTGAGTGGATTACTTTCCTAGTATGTTCGTGTGCAAACGGGTCAGGTCGATTTTGTCTAAATTGGTCAGTGTGATTGAGATTTACGTTGGAGGGTGTCAAGACTTGTGGTATTTCTACATCATCACGGATTCTATATATCAGTATTAGGAATGTGAAGGTAATGGCTTTAGATTCGCAGGAAGTCTCTTCAGGGTAAGTATTTTTAATGTGGTACTTTTGGGGATATTTGAGAGAGTATTCGGCGGCTTATTAACCTTAGACGGTACGGTTTTGTGCTTGGTTCGCATGTGGTGAGTCTGGGTTGAAACCTATGGTATTACGGTAGGGAGAAGTATCAATTTGAAGGTAAGTCAAAAGAAACTTGGGTAAATAGGGCAACTTGGTAGTAAGTCAGATCGACATGGTGAGGGATACAATTAGTTCTTTGGGTGTTCATGAGGTGACGAGTTGTACTAGTGTTTCTTAGCAATTCTCTTGCATTTTTGGTGGCCTGCGTAGCTTGGTTGAGATAGAAGAACTCGGTCCTGATGGGTTGGTGTCGCGCAAATGTGAGGTCGCGGTTCAGTTCTGGAAGGAAGGTCAAAACAAATTTCTTAGGCAGCACTGACAGTTTCATATGACTTGGTCGATGATATCACTGTGGGGTGGCTTAATGAGGGTATACATTTAAGAAAGAGCTATTTATTGAGTTAAGGGTACTTCATTGGTATCGCGACGCTCCCTTGCTGGATCGATTGTTGATATTCAAGGTTTCTTGGTGACACGGAAGAATTATAGGGGTATCCCTTGTGGAATGATTGAGTATTTGGGATGTGTCATGTATTCGAGCGGTGGTAATCCGTATGCTTCATGGACTTCGAGACTGAGAGTTCTCATAAACAGGTTATTTTGTGGTAGTGAACTGTGAAGATGCGAGTAGAGCTAGTCGGATGTTAGAATGTACCATGGTTCCGTCATTATAAACTTTGCGGTAAGTTATCTATCTGTTGTGGGTAATCAGAGTTAATTTAGGGTTACTGGTAGGCTAATATGGGTGTGTGTTCTGCACCGGGTCAGAATTGTTGGCTCCAAATTTATATTATTGAGGAATTTACCATTCGATTGTGATTGAGTTTATTCATGTTCTATAGTGATCTATGAG
Organism: Nicotiana paniculata; assembly: GCA_005239505.1. Taxonomy (NCBI): domain Eukaryota; kingdom Viridiplantae; phylum Streptophyta; class Magnoliopsida; order Solanales; family Solanaceae; genus Nicotiana; species Nicotiana paniculata. The sequence goes on along the minus strand of ML324679.1, from coordinate 166,717 downwards.
TTACCCATCGGTGTTGCGAGGAGTGGTGATTATTGGTTATATGCACATATGGTGCGGTTCTTATTGGGCTTTATATCTAGATTTGAGTAAGGTAAGTAATTGGGTTTTGCGGGATTAAGACGTGTTCGTTATATACCTTATGTTTCGGGTGGCATGGTATCGTCCGGTTTTTCCCCGTGGTTATGGCAATGCACGTTAAGTACTTGATGTCGAATTTAGAATGGTTATTGATTTTGTTCAAGGTGTCTTGATTTATTTCAAGTGGACGAGCGTTTGGATGAGATCGCGTAGTGTAACGGAGTTATGTAGGGGTATGACCTTTGGTATTGGATTCGAGTGTTTTATTTTTTACGGTGTATGCCAGGTTGTTAGCATGATATGGTGATGGTAATTGTTAATGGCAGGATAGCCCTCTCGTGCAGATCTTTTGTATAATTTGATTACATTAGGGTGTTACTATTAAGTGCACAAGTTGCACATGTTTTGGGTTCGAATTGTATCAATGTGTCATGTCATCAGGGTGGTCGTGATTGATGATAAGAGGTCATTGGACCTAGAATGAATATTTTCAGAATTGTCTACAGTATAGTTGGAAGGATAAATATCGGGAGTCGGCTTAGAAATCTACTATAATTCATGTTTGGGAAGGGGGAGATTCATGTCTGACTGATCGGACGAATGGTTGTTAGTTTCTACGTGTTTCTTTCATCATCGGTAGTATATGGAAGTGTTAGACCGAGGCATTTCCTGATAAGAGGTTATGTACCGGTATTGGGTCGTTCGGAGCAGTTATCGTGGTTAAGAGTTATTGCTACGAGTGTTTGAGTCACGCGGTGTATTATGTGATTTCATCTGGGCGCGTATATGGCTCTATTCAGCATGTTCAGACTTGTTCAATTTATAGTTATGGAAATTTTGATCTTGTATATTATTTCAGAAGTGGGAATTTGGTTCTAAGGTTTATGGGTCAGGATTGGATTTTGAAACTTCAACGGTGTTGTGCTATTGGACCTATATGGGATAAGGTGACGTGGGATCACCCTCGGGTATGTCCATGGTAGGCTACATAGCGATTTGATGGTGTTGGAGAACAGCTCCTGGCACGTTCGGGGACGAACGTATGTCTAAGTGGGGGATGATGTAATGACCCGGCCGATCGTTCCAAGAGTTTAGCCTCATTCCCCCGTTTCTGCTTCATTATATGTGGTTGAACTTCATTTATGTATGTTGGGTCATTTGGTTCGGTTCAGAGTGGTCATGATGAGAATTGAGGCACTTAGTCTCTTAAAGTAGCCTAATAGTTGAGAAAGTCAACTGGGAGTTCACTTATTGGTAAACAACCTTGGAATGTAGATTTTATGGCTTGGGTAGCTTCGTTAGGTGATTTGGGACTTAGGATTGTGTTCGGAATGAATTTTTGATGTTCGGTGTAGAATTAGGCTTGAAATGATGAAAGTTAGTTTTGGCGATTTCTAGTCGGCAGTGGAAAATAGGCTATCGGGGTCGGAATGGGTTTTCGAAAGTAGGAACAGGTCTGTAATGTCATTTTTGATATGTGTGTAAAATTTCAGGTTAATCGGAGGTGTTTTGGTTGGTTTCGTCATCGTTGGCGAAATTTAAAAGTTTCCAAGTGCATAGGTTTGAATTTGATGTATCTTTGGTGTTTTCATGTTGTTTATTGTGTTTCGAAGGATTGACTAAGTTTGAATAATGTTGTGGGGTGTGTTGGTATGTTTGGTTGGGGCCCCGAGGGGCTCGAGATTTATTTTGAATGGTTGGCGGAGTTTTGAACTTAGGAAATTGCAGCAAATGGCTGTTGGTGTAAGTTTCCTAGTGTATAGCCGCACCTGCGGATAGGTAGCTGCACCTGCGGATAGGTAGCCGCAGGTGTGAAAGGAGGCTAGGCAGGAGGAGTTAGCAGGTACGAAGAGTTTGCCGCGCCTGCGAAGCCGCAGGTGCGGAGAAGAGATCGCATGCGCGAGAATTGGTCCGTTAGTGCGATTTCGCATGTACGCACCTGGGACCGCAGGTGCGACGAAAGGTCCGCAGGTGCGGATTAGCTGGACCGAACAGTCTAAAAATAAAGCCTCCGTGAAGTTTTGTTCATTCTACCTTTGTTGCATGCGGTTGGAGCTTATTTGAGGGCGATTTGAATAGAGAATTCGAGGGTCTTCAGTGGAGGTAAGTTCCCGGATTATTAAAGTCGTTTCTATGCTATTTTTTTCGAATTAGGCTTGTAATTTGAAGAATTAAAGTAGAAAAAGTTTGGAAATGGCGGGAAAGAATTGGAAATTTCTTTTGGCAATTTTACTGGGAAATTGTGGTCCGATTTTGATGTTCTTGGTATGTACGGACTCGTGGGAGGATAAGGGTTCTTGTGATGTAATTTTTATCGGATTTCGAGACGTGGGGCCGAGGCTCAGGTTAGGCCGAATTTCGAGATTTTCGTATAAATTGATAGTTTTCAATTGGGTTGTGTTCCTTTAGCATATATTAATGATGTGAAACTGGTTTTGGTAAGATTCAGAGCAATCGGGGGCCAATTTGAGGGGCAAGAGCATCGCGGTGTAGTATTGTGGCCCGGTTGAGGTAAGTAATGGTTATAAATCTTGTCCTGAGGGTATGAAACCACGGATATCATATTTCTCACTGTTTTTAGAAATGGCGCACATATCAGATGAAGAGTATGTGGCGCACACTGGTTTTTGGATTGGACTTCGTCCTCTCCACGACAACTATAGAGTTGCGTATTTTACTCAAAATCATATGTTAAACTATGTTCTAAAGACTATTGCTATATTTTGGCTATAAGCCATGTTTGGGACCTCGTGCCGACTTGTTTAAACCCCCTTGGAGGATTTTTACTACTATTTCATCACTGTTTATTGATGATTTCACTTAGTCACATTGTGTTTACTATTTTCGAAACTCAGCCTCATTTACACTACTTTTAGATTTAAAAATGATGTTTTGGGTCGACAGGTTCTGGCTGAGTGAGGACGAGAGTTTGATTTGTGAGGATATTCTACGCCACAAGGTGGCTTGATATTAGCGCTTGGGGTGAAGGTTCCCCTCCGGAGTCTATACACACCCCTATTGACAAGTATATTTCATAATGATTTTTTACTGAAATCGGCTTTTAAGCGTGATGATTTAATGTATACATTGTTGGAAAGAAAGGTTGTGCTTATTGTGAATTCATGAATTGATTTTTATGTGTTTCTTGATGCTCAGACCTGATTTATTTTAATTACTACTGAGTTGGTGTACTCACATTACTCCCTGCACCTTGTGTGCAGATCCAGGTGTTAGGGCAGCGTGAGCTATGTATCTATTCCAGAGATTTCTCGGAGGTTTGCGAGGTAGCTCCATACGACTGCAATTCTGCTCTCTCTCTGGCTTACTATTATAGAATTTATTTTCTTTTGAGTTGTATATTTCTATGTAGATGCTCATGACCAATGACTCCGGGATCTAGGGGTTGTATTTAATAGTCGGTATAACTTTAACTATTTTATAAATATTTAAAGGAAACCTTTATGGGTTATCAATTTAGTAAAGATGTAAATGGAAGCTTATTATGATTTGAGTGTAGTTTTGGCTAGCCTAGTTCCACCATAGGCGCCATCACGAGTGGCTTAGATTTGGGGTCGTGACCAAAATCATCTAGAAATCACATCAAAACCTATCGTAATGAGTTATACAAAGTCGCTTATAGTCTCATAGCTCTCAATAGTGAACTAAACGAAATGATAGAGTGTGATGACCTGATAGGTCATCTAGAGTTTTAGACCTTAATTCTGTGTTTTGAAGCCTCTGCTGGCTCCTTCAAGCCTTAGTTGAATTGTGTGCGCAGCCCGGGTGTTTTTCCGGAAGGATTTTATGTTAAAAATTGATAAAGCAAGAAGTTTTTCACTTAAAATCTATTTGAGTTTACTCCTGTCAATGTTTTGAGCAAATGGACCCAAATCCGTGTTTTGACGTTCCCTATGGGTCCGTATCGTTATTTGGGACTTACGCGTATGCAAAGAATCGAATTTGGAGGTCCCTAACTCGAGTTATCATTTTCTGTTAAAAATAGAAAGTTTAAAGGTTTAATGATTTTAAAGGATTGATAAATGTCTGGCTTTATTGATATCCGGTCCGTATTTTTGTTCTGGAACCCGGTATAGGTCCATTACTATATTTATGAATTGTATGTCAAATTTGGTGAGAAATGGAAATGTCTGGTTGCTAAAATAGAAATTCTAAAGTTTGCTTAAAAGTTTCATATGGTTTGGTGTCCAATTTGTAGTCCTAGGTGTTATTTTGGTGTTCAGATCGCGCGAGCAAGTTCATATTATGTTTTTGTACTTGTGAGCACATTTAGTTTGGAGCCTCGAGGGCTCGAATGAGTTTCTGATAGGCTACGGGTGGTTAGGTACTTAGAAAATATGGTTTCTCATAACTTCAGTTGTCATCTGGTTTCCTTCTTCGCGATTGCGAAGGTACTCTCGCGATCCCAAAGAGTGAACTAGGCTGGGGGAGGATTTGTTCAACACAAACGCGAGGCCATTGTCGCGAACGGGGAGAACTGAGGGGTTTTCTCTTCGCAAACACAATCGACCACACGCGAATGCGTAGAGTTAGAGAGGCTGGGCTGGAATTAGTGGGTTTTCCTACACGTACGTGATCCAAGGCTTGTGAATACGATGGACAAGGGGAACAGACCATCGCGAACATGTGGGATCCTCTTAAATTGGGTGGGAAAATCGAGTTGTTTCTTCGCAATCGCATCAGAGCCTTCGCAAACGCGAAAAAAGCTTAACCCTCAGTGATTTAAATGTTCAAAACGGGATTTCTCCCATTTTTCATAACCCTCCGATTACAGCTCAGGGTATGAGCGATTTTGAAGAGAAAACTTAACATAATTCATAGGCTTGTACAATTTAAAACATTTTCTTCCATTTCTAACACCACCCATTAATTTCTAGCCCTATTCTTTGTTCTTCCATAGTATAAAACTTGGGATTTAGAAAGAATTGGGGGGGGAGGTTGTAAATTAGGGATGTAGACCTCAAATTGAGATCATATTGCGAAACAAATTACATAACCGGGCTGGTGGTGAATGGGTAATCAGTTTCTGGTTCGAATTTTGGGTTTGGACCAAGCAAGCCCTGGACTCGATTTTTGACTTTTTGGGGAAAGTTTGGAAATTATAAATTTATGCATTGAAATTTATTCTCTTAGAAATATTTTATATTATTGAGTCAATTGTGGTTAGATACGAGTGTTTTGGAGGTGGATTCTACGGGGGAAGTCCCCGATATAGCTTTGAGTTGACTGCGGAGTGAGGTAAGTGTTGAATTTAACCTTGTCTTGAGTGAATTAGGAACCCTTGAACTATGTTCTATGTGAATTTCAAGTGTTTAGGCGCATATGTGAGGTGGCGAGTATTTATACGCCGCAAAATTGCTTGTTTGCCTGATTTTCTGCTTTTCCTTGATTATCTCCTTCCATGATTTAACTATTATGTGCTGTAAATGACTTTCATGCTTTAATTGTTACTTGTTAATCATTGTTTATACTGTTAAAAATGTTAGACCTCTTCATGCTTTCATGACTTGTTTCTATTTGCCTTAATTGACGTACATCCATCTTCTAATTTTCATTTACTAGACTGGTCTTGCTGTGTTGTATTTCATACATGAAATTCCAAGTTGCTACAAGGTTTCCTTACTGTTTCAGCTTTATATTAATCAATTATGTTAGGTCTTGTGATTCGAATTATGATTTTAATTGCACTGAGTGATTGATTGTACTGATATGGTGGGGTCGGGTTGCACGCCACAACATGTGAACTAAGGGTGGATTAATGCAGAGGAATAAAAGAGAATTTGTACTGATATGATGGGATCGGGTTGCACACCGCAACATGTAAAATAAGAGTGGATTTATACGATGAAATAAGGGTAAATTGCGATACTGATTTGTTATATGGTGCGGTCTTGTTCCGCACCACAACATATATATTCATTTTTGATTGTCGATATTGTTACGGTGGAATAAGGGAGGATTGTGTTGTATGGTGGGATCGAGTTGTGCGCCGCAACAACTTATGTGTTTCTATTTTCTTTGAGCTGTATTGATTTTCGGTATTTTCACTCGAAACTCTAATGATTTGGTAATTCTGATAGTCACTGAATTATTCTTGAGGCTGTAGCTATTATCTTCAATTGACTGTCCTATTTTGTTCAATGTTTCCTTTTTATATCTTTATTATATAATGCGTTCAGGTTGTAGTGTGAGTGAACTGCGTTAGCCTCGTCACTACTTTGTCAATGTTAGGCTCGACACTTACAGAGTACAAGGGGTAGGTTGTACTCATACTACATTTTACATTCCTTGTGATGATTTTGGAGTCGACCCTAACATCGATTATTAGCGGGCTCGAATTGGATAGCCTTGAGAAGACTTGATGTACAACTGCTCTGCGTGCGCAACACCTAGAGTTCTCTTTTCATTTATTTAGCTATTTATATTCCTTAAGACAACTTTTTCTTTTATTCAAACCCTTGTATGTATTATTCTAGTAGCTCGTGTGCCTGTGACACCGAGTGTAACGTTGTATAAGATATTTCTGTTGTTTTATCTTGCGCACATTACATTGGATTATTATAGTTATATAAGTCCTTTCTCATTATTTAATTTAAACTGTTGAAATAAAAATCGTTCTAGCGTTGTCTTGCCTAGTAATTGAAATGGTAGGTGCCATCACGGTCCCGACGATAGGAATTTCGGGTCATGAAAAGTTGGTATTAGATCACTAGGTTACATAGGTCTCACTAGTCACGAGCAAGCTTATTAGAATCTAGAGGATCAGTATGGAGATATTTGTACTTATCTTCCAGAGGCTATGGAGCTAAGAACAATTTCATTTGTATTCTTCATTGACGTGCGCTTTTATTTCTCCCATTAATGATTGATCTCTTCGATTCTTGATCCATCGGAGATGGCGAGAACATGCACCGCATCTTCAGCTGGACAACAACCGGAGCCTCTAATCGAGGTCGCACTAGAGGCAGAGGCAGATCTCAGCCTAGAGCTCGAGCATCGGCACCGGTTGTAGAGCCTTAAGTAAATTTTGATAAGGAGGTTCCAGCTCAGACTATACCTGTCGGACCAGTTCAGGTCCTGGAGGGGTTCATCGCGACCCTAGAGCTTCAGGACGCTCTAGTCCGTTTGATGGGCCTTATGTACAGCGTGGCTCGGGCCGATACATTTCCTATGGAACCATCCATCTTTCGTGCTGGGGGAGGAGAACCGACTCTCACTAATCATACTACAGAGAAGATGGCTCCCCGGTATGAGACTCCAGCAGCCCCACCAGTATGGGTAGTTCAACCAGTTGTTGTGGCACAGACCGGTGATGGACCCGCCATGTCCTCTAAGGCTTTATAGAGACTAGACAATTTTACTAAACTCTTTCGAGTTCACTTCAGTGGTGCACATTAATAGGACCCGCATGATTATCTTGACAGCTTCCATAAGGTGGTTCAAAACATGGGTATAGTTGAGACCAATGAGGTCCATTTTTTGCTGTATTTTAGATGACGGGTTCCGCCAAAAAATGGTGGAGGGACTACGTGTTGACCAGACCAGCTGGGTCGCCTGCTCTTACTTGGGACTAGTTACCTTAGCTATTTCTATAGAAGTTCCTTCCTATCACATTGAGAGATGATTACCACTGACAGTTCGACCGTCTCTAGTAGGGTAGTATGATTGTTACTAGTACGAGACCTGTTTTTGGTTCTAGCTCGTTATACTCTTCTGTTTCTTCCTACTGATAGAGGGAGGGTTAGGAGGTTTATTGATGGACTCGCTCACCCTATTTTAGGATTCCGATGGCCAAAGAGACCCAGAGCGAGATTTCATTTAAGACTGCTGCTAATGTCGCCAGGTGAATCGAGGTGGTTCTTGGACAGGAGAGAGGGAATGGGTCTACTAAATGGCCTCGCAATTCTGGTTGTTTCAGTGGTGCCTCATTTAGATGAAAGGGTACTTTTGGTAGGGGCTATCCTCCCAGGCCATTCCAATCGGTGCCTCAGGCATCCCACAATGCTTTAGGGAGTCATGGACCTTATGTGACTTATTCTAGGAAGCCGTCTATATTGCACCATCAGCTCCTATCATTGCACCTTAGATTCATTGTTATCACAATGGTTATTCGGCCCGTTTGGGTCAGCCGCAGTTTCAACAGCCATAACACCAAGATGGATGTTTTGAGTAAGGTCGTTTTGGGCATATAAGAAGGACATGTCTGAGATTATTGGGCCACACACCATAGTAGAGTTGTCATGCCATGGTTCCGGCATCGGTTGCACCACAACCGGCTCAACCAGCTAGAAGCAGGGGTCAAGCATCTAGGGTGGAGGCCAGGCCGCTAGAGGTGGAGGTTAGGATGCTAGAGGTTGAGTTCAGGCCGCTAGAGACGGGGTCTAGCAAGCTAGAGGACGTGCTAGAGATATAGTTCAGAGTGATGGGGCCCAACATCAATGTTATTCTTTCCTATCCAGGCCTGAGACTGAGTCATTATCGTTGTTATCACAGGTATTGTTTTAGTCTACCATAGGGATGCTTCAGTTCTATTTGATCCAGGCTATATTTATTCCTATGTGTCATCCTACTTTGGTTCATATCTGGTTGTGCCTCGTGTTTCTTTAAGTGCTCCTGTGTATGTGTCCACACCTATGCGAGATTCTACTATTGTAGATCGAGTCTATCGTTTATGTATGGTTACTATTGGGAGTCTCGAGAGTAGCGTAGATCTCCTACTTCTCGATATGGTAGATTTTGATATCATCTTGGGTATGGATTGGCTGTCACCTTATCATCCTCTAATGGATTATCACGCCAAGACAATGAACTTAGCCTTGCCGGGGTTTCCACGATTAGAGTGGATAGGGACTTCTGGCCATTCTACCAGTAGGGTTATCTCTTATGTGAAGGCTCGACCTATGGTCGAGAAGGGCTATCTAGGTTATTTGGACTATGTCTGTGATTCTAGTGCGGAGGTCCCTTCCATGGATTCACCAGTTGTTCATTAGTTCGCAAAGGTGTTTCCTGTAGATCTACCAAGGATGCCACCTAATAGATATATTGACATTTGTTTTGATTTGGACCCAGGCACTCAACCCTTTTTTATTCCGCCATATTGTATGTCCCCGTCATAATTGAAAGAATTGAAGGAGCAGTTGCAAGATTTTCTTGATAAGGGCTTCGTTAGACCTAGTGTCTCACCCTGGGGTGCGTCTGTGTTGTTTGTGAAGAAGAAAGATGGATCGACAAGGATGTACATAGATTACCGGAAGTTGAACAAAGTACCCATCAAGAACTTGCCGAGAACTAATGACTTATTTGATTAGCTTTAGGGTGCCAAGGTGTTTTCGAAGACTCATTTCATGTCTGGCTATAATAAATTGATGATTTGGGCATTTGATGTCCCAAAGAAAACTTTTCTTATTCGATATGGGCATTATGAATTTCTAGTGATATCATTTGCTGATGAACAGTATGGATTTCAAGTCTACACTAAATGTAAAGTCATTGTCGGAATTTATTTTCGTGAGTGTGGTATATCACATGCATAATTGATGAAAGATACTCCCATGGTTCTCTGATATAAGTATAAAAACAATGACTTCAAAATATGTAATTGTTGGTATGTGTTAGGGTGATAAGTTGACCGGTAAAAATTATAACATATGGATCAATAAGATATGGTGTGTACGGAAAAATCATGCCACGCCCCAAAATCGAGGGACGCGATCGGCACTCAACCGGGTGACCCCGGTCAAGCGAACCTGATTTGCCTTTCCTATCCCACGCGTTACCCCGTGATTTCAATATACATCATTCAAGTAAAATAGCCATTTATAACTTAAGCATAAACTTCCAACTTGAATTCATTCCTACTTTTTATAATTACTAACACATGATACCAAATACATACAAAATACATACAACATTAGCAACGTGGACCACGATTCCAAACCGTACGCTTACTACCCAAAATACATATATATATTTTCCCCACATTGTTTCTACAGAGCCTTTACAAGTAAAAAAGATGTATATACTACTTGCTGGCAACAAGGCCCCGGCTATACCTTACACTACATCATAAACTCAAATTAAAGTGACATGAGCCACACGTGGCCCTGAGAGGAAGTGGGGCTCACCAGAACAGCTGACGGCAAGGAGAGGAGGCACTACTCACGGTGGGCTGAATTACCTGCTGTAGAACCACCTACACTTATATAAGAAAATGTAGCGCCCCCGGCAAAAGGGACGTTAATACTATGGAATATTACTAATATGTATGAGTAAACTTTATCCCAAGTACAATCAAACAATACACAAGTAAGAAACAGTAATAGAACCAATCAATCAATGTACATGGAAAAGAACAACCAAATCATCAAGTATCACAAACTCTCTTTTTCCCCTGTCAACATTACCATATTCAAGAGTAATTGCGAGGACAATAAACGAACTCATTTTTTCATTTGCGAAGAGCTTCCCAGTCCTTTAGTGCCGCAATTGCGAGGTTTTCTTCGCAATTGCGGTAGTTTGAAATTGCGAACCCATATCGCAATTGTGATATTTGCAGCTGAACATAATGGCTGAAAGTCGGGATTTTATCTCTCATTCTCTTATTTTAACCCTAGACTCTATAGGAAGCGATTTGGAGAGCGGATTTTCACCTACAAATATTGGGTAAGTGATTATAATATATTTCAAATCATATTCCATCAAAAAATCTTAGATTTTAACATCAAATCATGTGAATCAAAGTTATAATTTGTGCAACTTTGTCAAGTTTTTGAAAAATAAGAAATTGAGTTTTGAGAGTTGATTTGGACTCGGATTTTGAATTGGCCTAGTTTTGGTAAGTATCTTGCCTAACTTCGTGATGGGAAACTACCCCCTAGGATTGGTATTGTTTGATTCAATTGTGCTAAGTGAAATCCGTGTGCGCAAGGTGACGAGTGGGTTCACGGGTTTTACGTGGTATTTGATTGATTTAGGCTTTTTAGAACATTTCCATGCTTTAATTGAAATGCCCTATAATGTTCTAAATTCTCTTAGTCAATCTATTCCTACTTGTGTTAGTCTATTCTTATATTCCTTGAGTGATTTTGTTAATATTTGTTCTACCTCTTAATTGATTAATTTCCCTCATTCTCCAGTTTACCATGTTGCCTCTTCTATTTTACGTTCTACCTTTTCATTGTTGATTATCCTTATTTGATGTCATTATACATGTTATCCCTTTCATTGTTTATTTTCATTAATTGAAGTTATTGTTCATGTTAACTCTTTCATTTTTGATTACCCTTACTTGAAGTTATTGTCATGTTATCTCTTTCATTGTTGACTCCCATTATTTTAAGTCATTGCTACACGTTATCTCTTCCATTGTGAGTTATTCTTAGTTAACATCGTGGTTATGAATTGTCTGTCATTGTTGATTTATTGGTGTTGAAGAGGTGAATGTTGTTATCACATTGAGGCGAAATTGTTATTTTTGAAACATCTTCCTTTTCACTGTTGTTGTTGATATTCTTGTACCCGTTGTGGTGGAGCCATGGGCTATTTTTATGGAAACACTGATATTGTGAATTATTGGAAAATTGTGATATATGGGAATGTGTGGTGCGAGTTGTTATTGTAATGTGATATTGTCGTACATGCGGCGGTATAAGGTGGGACTTATGTGTGTGTTGCTTGTAGGGGAACAACGTGGAGCCATTCGGTGTCATAAGGTGGCCTAAAGTGTGTGTAGCTATTTCGGGAAAACTATTTTCAAAACCTATTTAAAATGTAAGGCTCACGCGGAGGTATAAGGAAAGATTGTGATTAAGATTGTGAATTGCGAATACGAGGCAGTACCTCGGTTGTGATTATTGATTTATATGAGGCGGTTCCTCGGTTGTGATTATTGATTTATATGAAGCGGTACCTCGGTTGTGATTCTTGATTTATATGAAGCGGTACCTTAGTGATGATTCTTAATGTACAAGAGGCGGTACCTTATTGTGATTCTTGATGTTTATTTCCTTATTGTTCTAGCAGTTGTTGTCCGTGTATGATCATTGTGGTTCTCTTTAGTTTTTTCTTACGCTATTTATGTGCCTAAATTTTTGGTCTTAGTTCATGCTATTATCTTAGTTCATATAAGTTATTTCTTTGTTTTTTCATTATTTATCCTTATTACATTTTCATAGTGCTTATTTTTATCCTAGCAAGTGTCTCGGCCTTGCCACGTGACTACGGTACTAAGGTTAGGCTTGATACTTAGTGCCGTTGTGGTTTAGTCATACTACGCTTCTGCACATTTTTGTGTAGATGCAGGTACGTCTGCTCGTTCCAGCCATTAGAGATCATTTATTGTTTCCTTACGGAGACTTAAAGGTATGTCTGCTCAGCGTCTGCAGGCCTCGGAGTCACCTCCCTTCACTTTTACTAATGTTGCATTTCTTTTCCTTCAGACAGTGATGTATTAGACATTCTAGTTTTATTCTATAGATCTTGTGACTCTGTTCCACCAGTTTTGGAGGAGTGTATTGATGAAATTATATTTTATTTCGGAAGGTTATATCAGTCATTCAACATTGTCTTAGTATTTTAATAATTGTTTCCGCCAAGTTATTATTATTTGTTAGGCCTACCTAGTTGTAGAGACTAGGTACCATCATAACATCCTACCTAGGTAAATTTTGATCATCACAAGTTTGTATCAGAGCTCTAGGTTCATAAGTGTTACGAGTCATAAGAAGGTCTAGTAGAGTCTTGCGGATAGGTACAGAGACCTCTGTACTTATCTTTAAGAGGCTGCGGAACTGTTAGGAAAAACTTTGCTTCTTTCATTCCTTATCGTGTGGATTGGTTGACTTCGAAAACTTAATCTTTGACTTTCATTTATTTCACATATGGTGAGTACACGCACTGTTGGATCCGACGATCAGACACCCGCGCAATCTACAAGAGCCGCAATAGGCAGAGCCGAGAAGGGGCACATAGTGCAGCCAGAGCACCTGCTTTAGCTGTGATACAGGAGCCACCAGTAGCTCAGTTGGAGGATAGGCACCCAAGGCGCCTGTTGTCAGCCCAGCACTTCAGGAGACCCTCGCACAGTTCTTGAGCATGTTCGACACCTTAGCTCAGGCGGGGTTGATTCCACTTGCACCACCTAGATCTGAGGCTAGGGGAGGAGCACAGAATCTGACGGCTCATACCCTATAGCAACAGGGACATATTTATTAGGTCGCAGAGGTTATACCGGTACAACCTGTTGCTCCAGTTCAACCCGTGGTTAGGGAAACAACTTCTTAGGAGGAGAAGCTTAGGCTCGAGAGGTTCAATAAGTACCACCCTCCTACTTTCATTGGTTTGACTTTAGAGGATGCACACGATTATCTTGAGGACTTCCACCGAGTTCTCCACACCATTGGTATTATGGAGACAAGTGGGGTTGTTTCACAACCTTCTAAATGTCCGAAGCTGCATATCAGTGGTGGCGAGTGTACGAGGAGGGTAGCCTAGCTGAGGCATCTTCAATTACTTGGACTCGATTTTCAGAGTTATTCTTGAGGGAGTTCATTCTCCATACCATTCGGGATGCATGGCACAGGGAGTTTGACCAGATGCGCCAGGAAACTACGATAGTGTCAAGTATGATGTCCGATTTAGTCACTTGTCCAGACTTGCACCTGCCTTGGTCTCTACAGTGAGAAAGCGAGACCATCAATTCATTGATTAATCGAGGAGCTCAACTATGATATTAGATTCAACATGGATAGATAGTGGAGATAAATACACCATATCAGCAGGTGGTTGAGATTGCACGGAGGTTGGAGGGTATGGGGGGTCGAGAGAGAGATGATAGGGAAGCCAAGATGCCTCGTGGTATGGGAGGATTTTGAGTTGATGATGCTGTAGCTACAGATCGACATGGTAAGGGTTGTGTGAGTCATCCATTTAACTCTACACTTCCAGCTTCTAATGGTGCTTCGATTGTTCCGAGGTATGAGGTTCACACTTTTCTTAGCCATTTTCAAGTGCACCTTCTACACGGGGTGCCTTCAGCGGTCAGTCCAGCCAACCAGGCCCAAGCCAGTCCCAGTAGCCATCCCTCCAAGAGCTTGATTTTTTTGTGGTTAGAGACTTCCCCAGACTCGGGACAGGTGCACCTCCACTAACTACACATGCTCCATAGATTCAGTTAGGTCCACAAACTTCTCAGTCCGTGATTGTTATCCCAGTTATCACTCCACCCGCACAGCTGGATAGGGGTAGGGGACGGACGGGTAGAGGTCGCCCTAGAAGGGGAGGCCAGGCATATTTTATGTTTTTCTGGTTAGGACAGAGGCAGTTTCTTCAGGCTCAGTCATTACAGGTATGGCTCCGGTTATTCATAGATATGCATCAGTCTTCATTGATCTAGGATCCACTTATTCATATGTGTCATCTTACTTTGCTCCGTATTTGAATATATCTCATATTCTTTGAGTTCTCGTGTTTATATGTCCACACCTGTGGGAGTTTCTATTATTGTGGACTGTGTGTATCGGTCGTATTTCGTTGCCATTGGTGGTTTTGAGACTAGGGTTGATCCATTATTACTTAGTATGGTATACTTTGATGTTATCTTGATCATGGACTATTGTCGCCCTATCATTTTATTCTAGACTGTCACGCCAAGAGTGTGACATTGGCTATTCCAGGTTCGCATATTTAGAATGGAGGGGTGCATTCGATTATGTTCCTAGAAGGGTTGTATAATTTCTAAAGGCTTGGCGGATGGTTGAGCAGGGGTATGATGCTTATCTAGCCTTTATGAGATATTCCAGTGCTCATACTCATACCATTGAGTCAGTTCCGGTAGTGAGAGACTTCCAGAATATATTTCTAGTGGATCTTCCAGGCATGCCTCCCGATAGGGAAATCAGTTTTTGTATTGATATATTTTCGGGCACTAGCCCATTTCTATTCCACCATATCATATGGCCCCATAATAGCTAATGGAGTTATAAGAGCAGTTGCAAGAATTGTCACTACCCAAAATCCCTAAGGTCGTGATGGCGCCGGATACCATTGTCAGGCAAGCTAATCAGTAAATAGTAGAAATAAATTCCTGTTTAACATTTATGAAAAATCATTTTCTTTCACTTTATTACATGTTAGCTAAATAAAATCTATCAAGTAAAAGAATGGTTTGAATATTCCGTTTTAGCAAACATATCCCAACACATCCCAGAACCCGGTGTCACAAGTACATGAGAAATTTCTAAGAACTTATACAATCATCACAAAGCCTGTCCGAAATACAAATTGGACCAGGAAATTTAAATTGAAAAGAAATACAGAACGAGGGAGACTCTGTCAGCTGTGAATTGCCTCCGGATGATGCAGCTCGCCTAAGTCTCTGAATCATCCACATTGCTATGAAAGTACATGTGCAATAAGAATGAACATCAAGTGTAGCATGAGTACAAAAACAACGTGTACTCAGTAAGTCGCCCGCCTAACCTGAGAGAGGTAGTGACGAGAGGTCGATTTAGACACTCACTAAGGGCCAGCAAATTAATTAACAACATATGATGAACACGGTAGGTATGTAAAGGTAGTAAAGCAGCAATATATATAAGGCACTGAAATCCAAGTAAATACTGGAAATAGACAACAGTTACCACTTCCTCATTTTTCCCCCAAATATTTTAAATAAACAATTTCCTCTCTGTTTTCCCCCAAATATCTTGTCACTTTTAAAAATCCATGAAAAATATTTCACAATTTAGCATGCGCATACGGGATAAGGACAACTGGCCTGAGCCGTCATAATAATCATCTATGTGCACTGCCGAGGATCGAACAACCCGTACCAAAAGTGCACCTCTCAATAAAATAATCATATATATGCACTGCCGGGGATCGAACGGCTCGTACGAAAAGTGCATCTTTCAATAAAATACTCACATCTATGAACTGCCGAGGATCGAACGACCTGTACGAAAAGTGCATCTTTCAATCCGCCGTGGCATACGACGCGCTCCCATGAGAGTGGGGGAAATAACACTCCGCTTGCAGAATGTAAATTACGAAGCGGTCACATGCAGTCAGGCACAATCAATAGTCAACCCCGAATACGTCGGGAAAACAAATACTCAAGTAAATGACAGATTTCTTTTTTATAAACCATAAAATAGTGTTTAAATACTTTTTTCGCAATTTATTTTCCAAGTCTAATGATGTTCAATAATATCACTTTATCAAGTATACGATTAACCACGGAAGTAAACAATTCTCTTTCCGGCTGATTAAGAAAATGAACTCTAGTCTTCTTTAGGTATCAAATTACGATTTCGATTATATTAGCAGTCAATTAATACAGGCAGGATCACGGGTACAACACATAAGGCATGCTAGTGGGTCATTGGCTACCCGGACATGGCATAATAGTAGCTACGCACGGACTCCCATCACCTCGTGCGTACGTAGCCCCTGAAGATAATAGCACATACTCAATTAATTCGCCTAGGGGGGAAATTCCCCCTTACAAAGTTAGAAAGGAGACTTACCTCGCTCCGAAGTCCCATAACCGGCTTCCAAGCCCTTTCGACGACTCCCATGGATGCACAACGCCCCGAACCTACCACATAACGAGCAAAGCAATGAAAATTCATCCTAATACTGATAACAAATTCAAATTATATACTTTCCCAACCCCGCTTAGTGAAATGACCAAAATGCCCTCGGGCCTACGTGCCCGAAATCCGAAATTTATCGAAGGTATAATCTACCCATAGCTCCACTAGTTCAAATATAATATTTGCTCTACATTACATGCTCAAATTCGTGGCTAAAAATCCAAATTTCCATGTTCTCAGTTTTATTTGTGGTCAGTTTATCATCAGATAATGATTCGGGATCCGAATATTCCAAAGACTGCTTTTAGGACTCAGTATGGTCATTACGAGTTCCTCGTGATGTCATTTGGGTTGACAATTCCCCAACAACATTTATGCACTTGATCATTAGTGTATTCTAGCCTTATCTTGATTCATTCTTCATTGTGATTTGTTGAGGACATCTTAGTAAACTCCCGCATTCGGGAAGATCATGAGCAACACTTGAGGATAATGCTCAAGACCTTAATAGAGAAGAACTTGTATGAAAAATTTTCAAACTGTGAATTCTTGCTTGATTCGATAGCATTTTTGGGTCATGTGGTGTCAAGTGAGGGATCAAGGTAGATTTGAAGAAGATTGAAGCAACTTAGAGTTGGCCCAGACCGTCCTCAGCTACTGTGATCCATACTTTCCTTTGTTTGGCTGGGTATTATCGTCATTTGTAGAGGATTTCTCATCTATAGTTTCACCTATAACCCGATTGACCTAGAAGGGCGCTCCTTTGAAATTGTCCTAGTAGTGTGAGGCGAGCTTTCAAGAGCTCAAGACAGCTTTGACTACATCCCCGGTGTTGGTATTGCCTATGGGCTCGGGGTCTTGTACTTTGTATTGTGATGCTTCACGTGTTGGCCTTGGTGTGGTGTTGATGCAAGATGGTAGGGTGATTGTCTACCTGACTCGAAAGATGAAGACCCATGAGAAACATTATCTACAATATCTTTTCAAATAGAAATATCTTAACTTGCAGCAGCGGAGGTGGTTAGAGTTGGTTAAGGACTATGATATTACCATTCTATATCATTTCGAGATGGCCAATGCCAATTCCTTCACTCAAAAGGCAGAGAGTTTGGGTATTTTAGCATATCTACCGGCAATAAAGAGGCCATTACCACTATATGTTCAGGCCTTAGCCAACCAGTTTGTTATAATGGATGTTTCGGAGCTTAATCAAGTTCTTTCCTGTATGGTTTCTCGGTCTTCTCTATATGATCATATTAGAGAGCATCAATATGATGACCCCCATTTGCTTTTCCTCCAGAAAATGGTTCAGCATGGCGATGCCAACGAGCTTACTATTGGAGATAATGGTGTGTTGAGAATGCATGACCGGTTATGTGTGCCCAATGTGGATGGTTTTATTCTTCAGGAGGCCCACAATTTGGAGTACTCCATTCATCCGGGTGCCGCTAAGATATACTAGGACTTGAGGCAGCACTATTGGTGGATGAGGATGAAGAAAGACATAGTGAAATATGTAGCTTGGTGCCTAAAATGTCAGCAGGTGAAGTATGACCGGGTGGTTTGATTCATCGACTGGAGATTCCCGAGTTAAAATTGGAGCGTGTCACCATGGACTTCGTTTCTGGGCTCCCACGGAGTCAGAAGAAGTTTGACATAGTATGGGTGATTGTGCACAGGTTGACCAAGTCTGGTCATTTCATTCCGGTCGTGACTACCTATTCTCCATAATAGTTGCTCAAGTTTTCTTTCACGAGATTGTCAGACTTCATGGTCATCTCTAACTGGGATACGTGATTCGTATCGGATTTTGAGAGAGTTGTACAACATGAACTAGGCACACGGGTTGAGTTGAGTACAACATTTCAACCTCAGACAGACGGACAGTCCGGGTGCATTATTCAGCTATTGGAGGATATGCTTCGCGGAGAATTGGGATTAGTTCTTGCCACTTGCAGAGATTGCCTACAAAAACAGCTACCAGTCGAGTATTCAAATAGCTCCTTATGAGGCCCTATATGGGAGATAATGTCGTTCTCCAGTTAGGTGGTTTGAGCCGGGAGAGGCTAAGTTATTAGGAAAGGATCTAGTTTGCGATGTTGCATTCATGGTTGGAGACCAAGTCTTGCTCCGGGTTTCACCTATGAAGGGTGTGATGAGGTTCGGGAAGAAGGGAAAGTTGAGCCCTAGGTATATCTGACCTTTTGAGATCCTTGAGAGGATCAGAGAGGTGGCCTACATGCTTGCTTTTCCACCTAGATTATTTTCGGTTCGTTCCTTGTTCCATTTCTCTATGCTCCATAAGTACTATGGAGATCAGTCTCATGTATTAGACTTCATCACAACCCAATTGGACGAGGATTTGGATTATATTGAGGAGCATGTGGCTATCTTGGACCGACATGCACCTGCTTTGGTCTGGAAGTTGCTACAAAGGATATTTCTTTAGTGAAGGTTCAATGGAGGGATCATCCGGTCGAGGAGGCAACCTAGGAGACCAAGAAAGACATGTGGAGTCATTATCCACATCTATTCGCCACTTCAGGTATGTCCTTATGCAAATTTGATGATGAACATTTGCTACAAGAGGGGGAGGATGTAATAACTCAATCGGTTGATATGTGTAATTACGCCCCTTTACCCCTTTTGTTTCTTCACACATGTGTGTTTATCATTTTATGTCTTGTGGGGATGGTTATCTTCGTCCTCGGAAGCCTTTCGGGTTGATTTGGACCCTTGATTCTTGATTTAGAGGTTTAAATGAGAAAATATTGTCCAAAGTTTAAGTTTTGTGAAAATGACCCTGGAACTGTGATTTTATGACTCTGATAGCTTCGTATCGTGATTTCGGACTTGGGCGTATACCCGGAACTGATTTTTCAAATATGTAGGTTGATTTATGTTGATTTGTCGAAATTTGGCAATTTCAAGTTGAAAATCATGACCGTAGGTTGACTTTTAAGTATCGAGCTTAAAATTGGGACTTGGAATAGGTCTATTGTATTTAAAATGTGTCTGCAAAATTTGTGTCGTTTCGAGTTTATTTGAAAGGATTCGGATGTTTAGTTGTAATTCAAGAAGTTCTTGAAAATGTCTTTGAAATTCATGCATTTGAGAGTTCAATTCGTAGTTTTAGATGTTATTTGTATGATGTTTTTAGACTTGTGTGGATGTTTGGTTTGGATCCCCGATGGCTTGGATGATTTTGGGACATGTTCCGGAGTGTTTTCGATTGAAATTGCAAGAAAACTGGTGTCTGGTGCTAAAGTGTCGCAATGACGAAAAACATGTCCGTATTTTTGAACTTTGCAAAGGTGGCCTCAGCTATCACAATTGTGATGCCAGACTTTCAGTTGTGAAGTGGTGTGGATTTTGGGTAGTTTGCATTTGCGAAAAAAATATCGCTTTTGCGAGGGAAGTATTGCGAACCTGTCTTCACATTTGCGAAGAGCTTCCTAGTCCTCTAGTGCCGTAATTGCGAGGTTTTCTTTGCAATTGCAAGGTTTTCTTCGCAACTGGGATAGTTTGCAATTGCGAACCCATATCGTAATTGCGATATCTACAGCTGAACATAAGGGCTAAAATTCGGGATTTTATCTCACATTCTCTCATTTTCGAACCCTAGACTCGGTAAGAGGTAATTCGGAGAGGGGGTTTTCATCTACAAACATTGGGTAGGTGATTCTAATCTATTTCTGATCATATTTCATCACCATATCTTAGATTTTAACATCAAAATCATGTGAATCAAAGTGAAAATTTGTGAAACTTTGTCAAGTTTTTTGAAAAATAAGAAATTGAGTTTTGAGAGCAGGTTTGTACACGGATTTTGAAACTAATCACATATATGAACTCGTGGGGTCATGGGTAGACGAAATCCATTATTGGAGCCGGGTTTTGACCGGGTGAAATCTTTGAGGGGTGCATCTTTCGTAGACTATGTTGTAGTTGGGGGTAGAAACCACATAATCAAATTTCGGTTTGAGAATGTTAGAGCCAGGCCTATGTGATCTTAGAGACCATACCAGGCTTGTCTACGTGCGTGTCACGCCCCGAACCTGGGGGACGAGACCGACACCAAGTGCCTCACCTATCCTTGCGTACTAACTCGCAACTAAGGGACTCTGAACATATGATATCATACTTTGTCCATGGGCCACATTGCACGACAACTGCAAATGCAGCCTAGATATCAATATAAAACCAGGCCGACAAGGCCATCATATTTATTACAGCTGACAAACCAACCAAATATATATACAAGGCCTGCAAGCCCAACATACCGCACTAACTGACATAATATGTCGACATACCTCTACTGATGGATATATTGTGACCGGAAAATCTCCTCAACCTACTCATAACATATATACATATACATACAAGATGTACATATGGTTCTAGACATGGCAACTTTGAAATGCATGGAGCCTACTGATCAAGCTGAACTCGGGAAACACTTACTCAAGAGGTCTACCCGTCTGTCTGTCTGAACCTGAACGCATGAAATGCAGCGGCCCCAGCAAAGGGACGTCAGTACAAAATAATGTACCGAGTATGTAAGGAAATATACTGACGGCCGAAACTGAACTGATAATATAATAACTGAAAGCAACTAGGAGTCAAAGATAATCTAAAGGTATTCTTACCTGCTGGTACTGACTCAACTCTCTCAATATAGTAAGTAAAATAGTTTTCCGGCCTTATAAGGCTCGGTACATACATATAACTGCTTTGCCGTAGTAGGCTCGCTCGTATGCGCTCGCCCATACTAGGCTTTGTATCTCGACCATGCTGGGCTCGCTCATAGGCGCTCAGCTACAGTAGGCTCGGTATATATCTTACCATCTAATAAGAGGTTGCCCAATAGGGGCCTGCCCATCGATTATAGCTCGTTGTTAGTGAAAATAATGTAACACTGCATATATAGGCTCTCATCTCTCTTGACTAGAACAAGACAATAATCAATTGAATATGAAGTTCTGATAAGGGAGAATACTATAACTTATGAGACTAGAAAAATGTACATAAATTCCGGAATATGAATTTTTATTTATGTCTCATCATCAACTCATGTAGTGGATTTCCTTTTATTTAATCATTCATTTTTTTAAGTAATGACATATGGTGTTAGTGATAAAGGTATCTCAACACCTTCAATTAAGATATCCTTACATGATAATCCACATATTATTGTTCCCTCATTATTTTCCACTACATAAACAATTTCTGCATTATTATAATTCGGCATAATTTCCCACCTTTTTGGTATTACGGGATCATGCCAAAATCATGAAGGGCTTAGCCTTAACATACCTGGAGTAGGAAAAAATTTGTGTGATATTTTTTAGAAGGCTTATACTGTACTCCCTTAAAATTGCAAAATCTCTGTCTGATTTATTATAGACATGTACCATTCTATGTTAGCTTCAATTTGCCTTCACGTTGGCTTCAAGTAGCGTTTATGTTGGCTTCAGAGAGTCTCCTGGAGAGCTCTTTCCTAATCCCTCAAAATGTTAGATATATGAAGACTTTTAATTAGATAAAGGTTATGTAGCTTTTTATTGAATTTCAAGGTTTTACTTTAGCTAGTTTCCACCTAACCCAGCATGACTAATGAGTCATTTGGTTTGGGTGGTGTCTTGCTGCCACAGGGGGTGGGGGAGGGGTTTAGTTCTTATCCAATAATCAGTTAACTAATTAGGTAATATCCCATTACCCGTTAATTGACCAATTACCCGCATAATTAAGAAATGTCTCAAATTACTTAAAATTCTACTTATTTGTAACACACTTTATACATCCTACTATCATGGTCATAAGGTACCTTTTATGGTAATAATTTATAAATATCGCGTATTATCGCTCGGCCCGCATTTTATCCCAATATGTCAAACTTAGACGAAATTTTTTTTTCTTTGACTTGCTTCCCCTATCACCTTCACAAATTTACGCATCACTTGTTTGAAATAGTATGATGCTTATAATCTCAAAATAATCCCATTCCCAAACTTAAATCGATTAACTTACGACGAAACTTTAACATACGAAAATGCGAGATGTAACAACATTCCCCTCTTTGGAACATTCGTCCTCGAATGTTGGCTGATGAAATTATCATTCTCATAACTCATAGCTTTTATGAATACTTTAGTGCTCCTCTTGCCATCTAGGCAACTGTTCTATGAATAAGTCCAAAGGCTAGGGCATTCCCTCCTTTAGGCCTCTTTCTCATACCACGGCTTGTGGTCGGGATCTTTCCAATCTCGTAATTGTTGCTACTTCCTATCATGCAACCTCTACGATACTGACGTTGTAAGTGTGCCTGTGCAATTCTTCTGTCTTTTTTCCTCCAGCTTTTATCCAATCTCTAGGCCTTACTTTGTAAAGATATACAAGGCTTAATAGGATGCCTCTCTGGTCATCTATAAGTGTATTGAAGTTCTTCACTCCGTACTTTGTAGAACTTGTGATTATTTATATATCTTATTTCATAGACCTGGTTATCCATTCGTATTACGTTACTGCATCTACGTAGGCCGTACTATACCATAATTCTTACTTCTATTTATTGCTACTCAGGTCTACAACCAAATCTAGGTTACTCTCGTTGCTTATCCTTAAGACTGATGGTCTAATATCATCTCATACTGTTGAAGTTTTATCCATCTATTGTTGATTCACCTTAATGTCGATTCATCATTTACCACTGATAACTTTATCTCTTATGTAATAGCACAGCTAGGGCTCGCATCTCATCGGCGACATCTGGAGTAATTAGATTGATCCACCTAGGTGTGATACTGTACTTCCATAACCGTAATTTATAGAATCCCAATGTGACTCACCTTATATGGGTATTTTAGTCCCTTACAATTCATGAAGTCCTCTCTCCCCCTCTCAAACGAGGTCCAAACTTCATTTTTCTTTGTCACAATTACACCCTCACTTTATTGTCAGGTCAGCATTTTATTTCCTTTAAATGCTACTAGTCTTAGACTCCTTTGATCTTATTCAGGTTATACTGAGCTTTATATAATTTATAGAATCCATCAGCTCTCTCTCATTTTCTTGGGCTTAATCCAGAGGGCTTATCCATTCTTGTGACCTTCTCATTCGCCCTTTCCTATCTTTACTCTAGTCTTCCTGCAACCTTGTCGTTCTATTATACGTTAGCTTGCAATCGATTCCCTTATGATTTTATGGAACATCAAGCGAGACATCGCATCGTCTCTAATTCTTCTTTATTCTCTTAAATAGACCTCTCACTGCCTAGAAACTATAGGCTGGAAGAAATGCCACTGAAGACGTTGCTATCATTGCTGGATACTAAATCCCAGCGTCTCTAGTCTTTTACCTGAAGTATGGATCACTCTCATATTTCTATACTTGAGTATTTCATACGTTGTTCATCTTTACCATACTTACTGTAAAATATCACCTCACATTCTTCTCTCTCTCTTTCATAGCCTCCCTTCCACATAGGTATAAATCACATCCACCATTTGAAGCTCTATTATAATACTTTCACCTCTGGTGCCTATACAATCCGGTGGGAGCTCCATATTGAATTCTTATAAGGCTATTATTTTCCTAACTGGCTTTATCGTAGACCCGTTATAGAATATGGTTGTTGTACTATCTCTCTTGCACCTATAATATTAAGAGTGATCCTGCTATGTTGTCAATCATGATTCCTATAATTTATTGGTCCAATAATCAGATTCTTGATTTACTTCGTTGATGTAACTTTTTAGTTTCCTCCTTCTTCTGATCGGCCTTTATGTCGGCCTAAGTTATCTCCAATCTGTGGTTGATGGTATTAGTTATTCTGTTTAGCCTTTCATGGGTGCTGAGGAATATGCATGACACAATCCTTGAACAATTTAATAATTTGTCTATGACATAGGCTCAATTCTTTCTTTTAACGTATACGAGAATCTTCTAAGGTTGTATATGTTGCACGTATAAAACTCCAAACCCTTAAGTGTGTTCATAACGTAACCCACTCTGGATCATTGATTGAATAATTTATTTTGTACCATCTTAATTTTCTTTAACGCAAGCTATTACTATTCCTGGTCTTTCTGCCCCCTTGTTGCGTGCATACTTATCTTATCTTAGTTCCCACGCATGTCGGAGGTTTCGTGAAACTCATAGATCTCGAATATTACTTTTAATTTTACTTCCGCTCATTAGCTGTGGTAGGTGCCACTTTCTTTTGGAGTGCTTGCAATGTTGTTATGAGAATGTTGTTACACGATCATTCCCTCTTTGGGTTATGGTGCTTACGTTGCAGCCTTCTTCCTTATTTATTCAGATAGTCTTTCGTTGTATTACTTAGGGAGAACCCTTGACTCTTGTAAACATGAGAGCTTATTACAGACCTTTGATGTTATTCCTTGCCTATAATCAACTGTAGTTGCTTAGCTCCATGCCCTTGTGCTTGTAGGGTTTCTCCTGAACTGATATTCAGATTGTCTTCCTAGTGGCACTTTCTTTTATCCCCGTAACGCTCATATGGTACCTTTAACTAACCCGAATCCTATTTGAATATATCTCAAGTATTATAATGACATTACTATGGGGATGAATTCCCCAAGTTGGGGTTTATTACATTTATCTTGCATGATCTGCTGATTTGTCTATAACCTCTTGTCTATTCATGACTAGGATCTTCATAAATCAACTACTAACTACTCGTCGGCCCATTCTCATATCCATATTTTGCGTAATCTTTCTTGGTTTATTTCCTTGTCTTAACTTTCTTCATGTACTGGCTCAATATCTATCAATAACATCTCGGGCAGGAACCCTTACTTCCTTTACTTAATGTCGTGCTTACATAACTTTCTGGAATCATAGCATATCTGTAACATTTGTATAAGTGCAATCTCATCCCTTTCTCATTTTTATTTCATTCTTGCTTTATTATTCCATACCCCCCCCCCCTCCCCCGTTGGGGGAGTACTAAGACTTGGAGCTACGACGACCTGCCTATAGATGTTTTTCCTCTACATCTTTGGCATCCTTTCGCATCATCAATGACTCTTACTCACTTTGTGTTAGTCCTTCTATACCAAGGATAACAAAATTCCTCACTCGCAATGGTGACACTTAGTGTAACTGGTACATATAGTCCCTTAAGCATAAATTGTTTCACATTGTTTGCTTTAGAGAAGCGTTTTCCTGAATGAACCTTCTCTGGATTCATAATGGATCTTCTTCTATTGTCCAGTCTATTACTCCCGGAACAAAATCTGAAACTCTCATGACGCTGACTATTATCAATTCACTCAGTTCCTAATTCATGTTTAGTTTATCTTGTTTACCAGTCCATACAGATTTCTATTACTCTAGGGTCTAACTTTTCCTTCTGTTAATCACGTTAGAGTCGCAAACTTATTTCTCAAAATAAGGATATGACTTTATGGCCTATACTCTTTTGTTGTCTTAAGGCCCATCATCTCTCGTCTTTTTCTTCATTTGACTATAGATTCTGTAAAACTCTATCGTTGCCATCCATGTATGACATCTCACTCACACTGCTCCATTATTCCTCTTCGTACTTCACTGCTAATATTTCTACTTATCACTTTATATGAAAACTTTAACAAGACATTCTTTCGTTTTTACCTTCCCTTGCTCCATCTACTGGCTCTTCGATCTACCTAACATTCTCCCTCTACTAGAGACGGGAGCCACACTAAGGTAATATTTGTCCCCTCAAGGTTTCCAGTTCCTATCTTTGTAGCACTCATATCTAGCTGTACTATTTTAGAGTGCACCATCTGGGTGTCTCACAAGGAGATCTATTAGCATATTTGTAATATCCTTCGGCAATGTCAACTAACGCAAACAATTCATCCACCATTTTGGGCCACTCTAACCCCACCCAGATAGTGATATTATGTCCTTCTCTTAAACCATATTTGTTAGCTCCCATAGAGCATAACTTAGATTGATGTTGCCAATTATACATACCTCTGTTACTGTTGAAGGTAACTCAAAATGCTTATATCTCTCTTCATTAGCTGGGTACCTCGTACCCTCTTTCACTTTGCTTCCTTTACTTGTTCAAACTTGTATTTATCTTCTGAATCTCTCATTGTCGTTCACCATAAAGGTGGACAAATATTCTTTCCTTAAGGCTCCTTTTCCAGAAGCTCACACGTCTTAGTATACACATGATCAGCTGAATATCTCATATTTATCCACCATAACATGATGCAAAAATTGAGTTTTTCTAACTCAACTCTTTCATAATTATATCTCTTACCACCTGTCTTTCTGGTTGTAGGCATCGTCGTATTATGAATAAGATAGATTTTAGAAAATTGAGTTCTTACAACTGGTCTCTACCACACGATCTAGAGTAAGAAGGAAGAGCGACAGTCCCAAATGCCCTGTAGCCTCCTGCTTATAAGTGTGGTGCATAACACGCCCATAAACAATACTCTACTAGACACGGCTTATAGACTCCCAAGGATAGAACTGCTCTGATACCACTTTTGTTATGCCCCTGTCATGCCCCAAAACTGAGGGACAAGACCGGCGCCCAACCGGATGATCCCGGTCAAGCAGACCTGGATTGCCTTTCCTACACAACACATCACCCCGTGTTTATAATATACAAATTTGTAAATGAAATAGCAAATGGAATCAAAGTGTGAATTTCCAAATAAGTCCATTTTCCTATTTTAAGTTTCAACATTTGATAATCCCAAAATATACGAACTAAACACAATATTTCCAACACGGGACCACGGTTACGAATAGTTGAAACTACTACCCAAAATATGTATATACAACCCGCACAGTGTCTACGGAGCCTCTAAGAATACTAGGAGTTTACACAATACTTGCCAGAAACAAGGCCCCAGTTGTACCGTATAAGACATAAAATGTACAAAAGAGAGTATATAGACTACACAGGGCCCCGAGAGGAAATGGGGCTCACCAGAACTGCTAGAGAGCTGAAGAGAAGGCACAACTAATGGCGAACCGGGCTACATGCTATATAACCACCTACGTCCACATAGAAGATGTAGCGCCCCCGACAAAAGGGACGTTAGTGCCATTGAATAGTACTAGTATGTATAAACAAACTTTACTCTATGTAAAATCAAACAACACACATATATGAGGCAGTTAAAGAAACCCAAATAAATATTCCATAGAGATACAGAGAATCACAAATGACGTTTCCAAAGTTTCTTGTGTCAATTGTTTCCCCTGTTGCAGTGCGCAACCCGATCCCACCTCATATTCCACCCTTATATCTTCTATTGCAGCGTGCAACCCGGTCCTATATCACATTCACATTACACCCTTATTACTTCTATTGCGGTGTGCAACCCGATCCCATCTTATTACTTCTGTTGCAGCGTGAAACCCGATCCCACCTAGAAATTTTTGTTGCGCCATGCAACCCGATCCCACCATACAATCACATTTCACAACAACAACCACCAACAATTATATCACAAGGAGTCTTCATCATGAAGAGCATAAGTTCATATCAACCAATAACTACGTGAAATCAAGGCAAAATGATCCTCACCAATCAGTAATTCATGTATGGTGTTTCCACAACCATTTAACTCAATAAAATCAGCCAATATTTACTTTCATCATTTGCTACACATCCTTTAGCACTTTGATACGTTCAACAATGTAATTAATAGCAACATCAACAAACAATTCAATCACAAAGATTCTCATCGCCAAGGGTATTCACTCGTAACAACCAGGTAACCATATGAAATCAAGGCCACGGAAATCTTTATCAAACCATGAGTCACATACGGTATGCCATCAACACATAGCTCAATTAGTTTATCCTTGTTTCCTTTCCATTATTTACTACACGTCATTTAGCACTTAGATACATTCAACACTTTGTTTCATTATCATTTGTTTCCTTTTGCAGCACAACCTCTCAAACTGACGTATTCAAAATTTAACGAGCTTTGCACATGATAGAATAAGCACAAAGAATCACCTTTTTGCAAGCTCATATAACATGATAATCGACTAAGGAATTCAAAGAACAAAGTCTTACACCCTCGACACAGCGGGACAAAAAATTCATAGATGCTCAAGCAAGAGTTTCATAGCGAGTGCTCGGACACCAACAAGATGACTCTACAAGGATTAAAGTTAGCCATACATACCTTGATTTGGGATTTTTCCTTAATATCTACCACAATTCACCGTACCGTATAGCACCGTCAATCTATTCCACAATGTGACATATTTCACTTAGAATTAGGAACCATAAACATAACTCGAACTCATTTAGGCATTTTATCGAACGCTATGTGACCCCCTTTAGATTACTAACCCCCTTTTGTGGATAATTACCCAAACCCGTTTCCCTTTACTAGATTATGACTAGTTGGTTACATGCATGCAAAATACTCCTACCCCCCATCTTCATGAACTCACCTAACCATGTTTCATTTTAACAAAAAATCGGGAAATTAAGGTTGATGGGGTAGAAGCTTACCTCTTATGGTAAAGAAAATGGTGTCCTACTTGATTAGTTCCAAGCTTGAGTTATGAAGGAGGACCACTTTAATGAAGTTGGGACTTTCTCTCTCTAGAACTCTCTCTTCCCTCTATTTTGTTCAGAAATTCTTTAAAAATGGAAGGGGTAAATGTTTTAATGAACTGGGGGTCAGGTATAAAATTAGAAATTTAACAGTACCAAAGCAGAAATGCGGTCAGGAATGCGATCGCATTCCTACTATGCGGTCTGCATTCCTATCGCATAATTGGCCCTAAAATGGGCCAAAAAGAAAACTAGAATTCCTAGGTATGCGACCACTATGCGGTCCGCATACCTGTTATGCGATCGCATAGTGCGTCGCATAACTCCCTCCGCAAAAGTCAAGGTGCAAGAATGCGACAACTATGTGGCCCGCATTCGTTAAATGTGATCGCATTCTAGGCCGCATAGCTATCCTCAAAATGGACAACAAGTTGTCCAGGTATGCAACCACTATGCGGTCCACATACCTGATATGCAGTAGCATGGTGGACCGCAGACCTGTGCAAATCTGGAAAATTATATCTTTTAAGTCTCGGGGTACTTTTTACTCAAAAAGGGTCCGTTTTAAGAATTTCTACAGTTATAACAACATAGGGACCTATTTGGGCATAATTTTTAGCCATAAAACTTTACGGGTCTTTACTTTCTCCCCCACTTAAAATCATTCGTCCTCGAATGAGGATCGGGGAATCACAAGAGTAGGGAAACATAAAATAGGCCAACCCCCAAATATTTACTAACTCCGGTATTTGATGAAAATTTTGCCAGAGTTTCCTTTGTAATTAGGCCTATCTATCTGTCAGAGAGCCCCCAAAATACATGTTTAACCAATTCCACACATTACCAATTACTCTATCAACTTGCACATAATCCGGTCATTTCAACAAGCTACATATAATTCAACTACTTCCACAAGCCTCACATACTTAAGTTAATTCCACAAATTTGCACATAATTCAACTATTACAATGAGTTGCACATAATTCAGCTATTTCAATGAGTTGCACAAAATTCAACTAATCACACCAACATATACATATATGGCATAAAGTTTGAGAATTCACAATAGTAGGGTAATTAGGGGAGTGGATTTTTCTTGCACAAAATTTAACACAATATATAATTGCTTAGGAATGACAACTTTCAAAACCACTATCGGACTTATTCAAACAAGTGGGGTATTTCTCTTTCATTTCATTTTCCCCTTCCCATGTGGCTTCTTTGACTTGTTGACCCCGCCATAATACTTTAACAGAAGCAATATCTTTGTTCCTCGATCTACGGACTTGCCTAGCTAGAATAGCAACTGAAACCTCTTCATATGACAATCCTTCATTAATTTCAACTATCTCAACCGGCACAATGGCGGATGTATCCCCAATCAACTTTTTCAACATGGACACATGAAACACTAGGTGTACTAATGACATCTCAGTGGGCAATTCCAGCCTATAAGCCACCTGTCCTATCCTTTGAGCAATTCTATATGGCCCGACATACCTTGGGCTCAATTTCCCTTTCTTCCCAAATTGCATCACCCCCTTCATGGGAGACACCTTCAAGAATACCCAATCATCTACTTGAAACTCCAAATCTCTTCGACGAACTTCCGCATAGGATTTCTGACGACTTTGAGCAGTCTTCATCCTTCCCTGAATGACCTTAACTTTTTCCATAGCTTGGTGCACAAGATCTGGTCCTAGAAGTTCCGCCTCGCCAACCTCAAACCATCCAATAGGAGACCTACACTTCCTTTCGTACAATGCCTCAAATGGGGCCATCTGAATACTAGCATGGAAACTGTTATTATAAGAAAATTCTATAAGGGGGAAGTGATCATCCCAACTACACTTGAAATCTAATACACAAGCCCGTAACATATCTTGAATCGTTTGAATGGTCCGCTCTGCCTGCCCATCAGTCTGTGGATGGAATGTTGTGCTGGGATTTACCTGCGTACCCAAACCTTGCTAAAATTTCTTCCAAAAGTGCTATGAACTAGGCCCCTCGATCCGAGATAATAGACACTGGAGTGCCATAGAGTCTAACTATTTCCTTGATATACAACTAAGCGTACTGTTCCGTAGTATCGGTGGACTTGACTAGCAAGAAGTGAGCTGATTTTGTGAGTTGATCCACTATCACCCAAATTGAGTTGAACTTGTGCTTAGTGCGGGGTAACCCTACCACAAAGTCCATATTGAGCATCTCCCATTTCAACATTGGTATTTCCATAAGCCGTTCCAACCCACCAGGCCTCTGATGCTCGGCCTTCACTTGCTGACAATTCAGACATCTAGCAACAAAGTCCGCCACACCTCTCTTCATACCATTCCACCAATAAATCTCTCTGAGATCGTGATACATCTTCATAGAACCTGGGTGTACTGAATACCTGGAATTGTGAGCGTCTCCCATTATCCTTTCTCGAAGATCATCCACGTCTGGAACACAAAGCCTCCCTTGTCACCACAATACATCGTCCTCATTGCCGAGTGAAAATGTTGTAGTCTTATGATTCAGAATTTCCTCTCTCAATTGTACCAACACTTGATCTCTGAATTGCTTTTCCTTGATTTCTGTTACAAGCAAAGACTCCACTCTGTTACGCACCATGACATTCCCTTCATCTGTATCCGAAAGACATACCCCCAGATTGGCCAACTGATAAACCTCCCGAGCCAAAGGCCTCTGACCTACTTCCAAATGAGCCAAGCTACTCATGGATTTCCGAAGAGTGTCGGCTGCCACATTCTCCTGTCCTGTATGGTACAAAATATTCATATGATAATCCTTGAGAGATTTTAACCACCTCCACTTCCTTAAGTTCAACTCCTTTTGTTTGAATAAATATTGAAGACTCTTGTGGTCTGTGAACATGTCCACATGGACCCCATAAAGATAATGCGGCCACATCTTTAATGAAAATACAACCGCCGCGAGCTCCAAATCATGCGTTGGATAATTTTTCTCGTGATTCTTGAGCTGCCTAGAAGCATACGCCATAACCTTTCTTCATTGTATCAACACACACCCCAAACCAACCCTTGAAGCATCACAATACACCACAAACCCTTTTGAGCCTCCTGGCAAGGTCAACACTGGCGCCGTAGTCAATCTCAATTTCAATTCTTGAATACTCTTTTCACAAGCATCAGACCACTGGAACTTAACTGCCTTCTAGGTCAGCTTAGTCAATGGGGAGGTGAGGGTAGAGAATCCCTCCACGAACCTTCGATAATATCCAGCCAAACCCAAGAAACTGCGAATCTCTGTTGGGGTTGTTGGTCTGGGCCAATCCTTTAACGCCGCAATCTTTTGGGGATCAACCCGAATGCCTTCCCTGGAAACACCATGGCCCAAAAGGTGACTGATTCTAGCCAAAACTCAAATTTTGAAAACTTTGCATACAACTAGTGCTGATGAAGAGTCTACAGAACTGACCTGAGGTGACTAGCATGATCTTCCCGACTTCGCGAATAAACAAGGATATCATCAATGAAGACAATCACAAAGGAGTCAAGAAACGATTTGAAAACCTGATTCATAAGATCCATAAAAGATGCTGGGGCGTTGGTTAGCCAAAAAGACATCACCAGAAATAAAAAGTGCCCTTATCGAGTCCTGAATGATGTCTTAGGAATACATGCTCCCTGATCTTTAACTGGTGATACGCGGACCACAAATCAATTTTGAGAAGAACTTAGCTCCTTGTAACTGGTCGAACAAATCATCTATTCGAGGCAATGGGTATTTGTTTTTGATGGTGACATTGTTGGGATGCCAATAATCAATACACATCTGAATCGCTCCGTCTTTCTTTCTGACAAAAAGAATCGGTGCGCCCCAAGGCGACACACTTGGCCGAATGAAACCTTTTTCTAATAGATCTTTCAATTGTTCTTTTAACTCTCTCAATTCTGCTGGCGCCATTCGGTAAGGTGGAATACAAATTGGTTGTGTATCTGGCAATACATCAATCCCGAAATTGATCTCTCTATTTGGTGGAATCCCAGGAAGCTCGTCCGGAAATACTTCATGAAATTCATTCACAACAGGCACAGATTCGGGAGCAGGCACCTATGAAGTGGTGTCCGCAACCGTACCAAATGGTAGATGCACCCTTTTCTAACCATCTTTAAGGCTTTAAGGTAGGAAATAAATCTACCTCTTGGAACGACATTATTCCCCTCCCACTCAATAACTAATTCATTAGGAAACTCAAGCCTCATAATTCTAGTTCAGCAGTCGAGTTTAGGAAAGCACGAATAGAGCCAATCCATCCCCATAATTACATCCAAATCTACCATTTCTAACGCAATAAGATCGGCCGTGGTATATCGACCCTGCACTGTGACAACACAATTCCTATAGACTTGCACGGCCATAATAGAATCACCAACCGGAGTCGACACAGAGAACGACTCATGAAGTTGTTCGGGTTCTATCCCAAATCTTGAAGAAATAAATGGAGTAACATATGACAAAGAAGACCCGAGATCAATAAGAGCATAAACATCATGTGACTGAACTTTCAGAATACCTGTGACAACATCTGGAGAAGCCTCTGCACTCTGGCGATCACTCAAAGCATAGAACTGACTGGGTCCCCCTTGACCCTGGACTCCACCCCTAGATGTACCACGCCTTGCTGGAGCTGGAGGGCATGCTGAAGATGTAGCAACTGAAGAACTGGATGGCTGAGCAGTGCCCCTACCCATGCCTATACGGGGTGCACGACAGTCTCGCTGAACGTGACCTCTTACTCCACACCTATAGCATACTGGTCCAAGTAACATGGCTCAGAATGAAACTGCCCACACATAGGGCATGGGGCCCTCCGCTGCTGATGGAACCTCCCACCTGAACGACCCGACTGATGAAACCTCCTATTGTCTGAACCTGGTCCAATGCGACCTCCCTGCTGATAATTGTGCCCTGGTGGCAGCACACTGGCTGAGGACTGAGCATAGGACTGAGATGGCCCTGATGACCCTCTCCCAAGGATTGATCTACCTCCTCCAATTGAATTCACAGGTTTGCACGCTGACCGGGCCCTACTACTACTCTCCCTCTCCATTCTTATCTTTAATTTCCGAGCCTTCGTAGCCTGGGAAAATCCCACAATCTTCCCGTAGTTCAAATGTGAATACAGAGCGGCTGTTGTAGCTTCATTAATAACCAAGGGACCAAGGCCCTAAACAAACCGACGAACTCTAGGCTCCATAGTAGACACCATGTGAAAAACTTATTTGTACAAGCGCACGAACTCCATATGATACTCCCACACACTCATGTTTTCCTGCTTGAGGGCCTCAAACTCTGTAGCACGGGCTGCCATAATCTCGGCAGGCAAGAAATGATCCATAAAGGCATCCAGAAACTCCTCCTACCTCGCTGGAAGGCTCCCCTATTGATGGGAACTCTCCCACATTTCAAACCATGAATATGCCGCTCCCTTCAGACGATAGCAAGCCAACTCGACCCCCTATTTATCAGTAGCCCTCATAACTCGGAGGGTCTTGCACATCTCATCAATGAAATCCTGAGGATCAGCCTCTGGGTCAGTGCCTGTGAACTCTGGAGGAGCTAACCGCAGAAACTGGTCGGGGAATCATTCACGCCCGCACCATCAGATAAAGAATTCACGGCCACTCCTAGGGTGGCATTGTCCTCTCAGTCGAGTCAGGCTCTCATTTTGGGTGCCATTTACTGAAAATTGGAAAAATGCACGAGTTAGAGATAGACAACCTCATCTTTCACCACATCGGACGATACAAAGTAACAATGAAAGGGTATTTTCATAAATATCCATGAAGCCCCCTAATTATAGATGTGGTCGACAACACACTGATAAGAAGGGCTCTACTAGACACGGCTCCGAGACATCCTAGGACACTTTTAAAACCTGAGGCTCTTATACCAAGTTTGACACGCCCCAAAACCGAGGGACGAGACCAGCGCCCAACCGGATGATCCCGGTCATGCGGTCCTGGATTGCCTTTTTTACCCAACGCATCACCCCGTGTTTATAATATACAAATTTGTAAATGAAATAGCAAATGGAATAAAAGTGAGAATTTACAACATAAGTCCATTTTACTCTTTTAAGTTTCAACATTTGATAATCCCAAAATATACAAACTAAGCACAATATTTCCTACACGGTACCACGGTTACGAATGGTTACAACTACTACCCAAAATATGTATATACAACCCACACAGTGTCTATGTAGCCTCTAGGAATATTAGGAGTTTACACAATACTTGACGGCAACTAGGCCCCGAATATACCTTATAATACATAAAATGTACAAAAGAGTTGATATTGACTACACACTGCCCCGAGAGGAAATGGAACAAGTCCCAAAACATAGCACAGACCTATTTGAGACCTCAAACCATACATAACAACATCTAAACCACAAATTGTTGATCAAGATAAGTCTCTTAAGTTCATAATTTTTAAACTTCAAAAAAGGCGTCTGATTCAAGCCTATCCAATCTGAAATGAACCCAAATTTTGCATACTAATTCCAAATGACATAATGAACATATTCCAACTCTTGCAATACAAATCCGAACCCAATATCATCAAAGTCAACTCTCGGACAAACTTATGAACATTCCGACCCTTCAAATTTCTCGCTTTTTCCAATTAGTGTCGAAACCTTCTAAATATATCCAAATGCTAATCAGGGAATACGCCCAATTCCAAAATCACCATCCGGACCTAACAGATTTATCAAAACCCCAATATTAGGTAAAATACTAAAAAGACAAACTTGGTCAACTCTTCCAACTTAAAGCTTCCTAGTTGAGAATCATTCTTCCAAATCAATTCCCAATCACCTAATAACCAATACCAACGATTTACACAAGTCATAATACATCATATGAAGCTACTCAAGACTTCAAATAGCTAAATAGAATGAAAATGCTCAAAATGATCAGTCGGGTCGTTACATTCTCCCCCACATAAACATATGTTCGTCCTCGAACGTGCCTAGAGTCGTTCCAAAGCCATCAAATTATCGTGTAACCTTATGATGAGTGGCGATTTTACCACTCATTCTAGTATATTTTCTTTCAATTTTGCATCCTTAAATTTGGTATGAGGTCATTTATAGTGTGTATTGTTAGATTATCAGGTAAATGATTCCATGAAGCAATTTGAATCAAATTGAAGCGGAATTGAGCAAAAAAGAGTGGAAAATTGCAAATATCTTCAGTGATTCCGCATATGCGTGATTGAGCTACTATGCACTTGGACCGCATCTGCCGTAAGAATTCACGCCTGTTGAATCGCTAGTGCGATTGGCCGGTCCGCATCTGCGGAGAAGGGAATTTCACATAAGCTTGCATCTGCGATGAATTATCTGCATATGCGGAGACGAATTCGCGTGAACATGTCCGCATCTGCGGAATTCGCAATCTCCAGTTTAGGCATTAGCGATAGGTGATCAGCATCTGCGGAGCCGCACCTGGGAGGATCCTTCCGCATGTGCAGTCAATGGGCTTCAGACCTGAGCAGGAATGACATTTCACATTTTATCAACTTCAAACCTACAAACACAAGACCTAGCAAATCCTTGACAGATCTTTGACTTATTGTTTTTAGTCCTTAGACTTGAGAGAACAAATTTTGGAAGGTAGGGTTCTTGCACACATACTTGGGTCTTGAAGATTTGAAGCTTTTGGTTGAGAATTTCTTACTCATTTATGCTCATTTATTCAGTTCCTTTCTTTGTATTGAATATTTTAGTGTGTAGTATTTATTTCCAACACTTGAATCTTGTTTATGGAAATATTCATATTTAGAGTGTGGATTAAATATATTGTTGTGCTTATGTATTGAATGATTTAATACTGAAGTGAGTTATTGTTTGTTTAATTATTCTTGTTATTAATGTTTCCAAAGGGATTAGTTAACCCGAGGACTCGCCCATTTGCTCCGAATTAATTTTGGTAAAGATTATTTGGGGTTGGGAAAGATTAATTAACAAGAACTTGAGGCTTTAATCCTTATTTTATAGATTCTACCTAGGGATAGGATTGAACTACTTGTAGCCATATCCGAGTGTGCTTAATATCTTGATCGTTTTCGGGATAGTTCAATTAGGAAGTCTTGTTAGTCTTCGAAAGAAGTTAAACTAGAAT
This sequence comes from Nicotiana paniculata, assembly GCA_005239505.1. NCBI lineage: Eukaryota > Viridiplantae > Streptophyta > Magnoliopsida > Solanales > Solanaceae > Nicotiana > Nicotiana paniculata. Next base: position 129,308 of record ML324679.1, on the reverse strand, counting down.
TCTTACCCGTGGCTAATTAACATAAACTCACTCATATTTGTAAAATTGTGAAATACATTGGATCGTTACTTGAGTGTAATTCCCGATGCATCCATTCTTGTAGCCATTGATCGTTTTACTCGCTTTCTAGGTTAGTTTACATTTTCGCATTTAGTTATAAATATTTTATCAAAATAAAAATCTAAGTGTTTGGTACTGCATAACAAGTGATAGTTCTCTCACATTCCTAATCGCCTACATATTGTTCTCTGTGGGATTCGACCCCGACTCATAGTTGGGTAAATTATATTGCATGCGACCGTGTCTATTTACTTTTTAGTTGTAGATTTGGACGTAATCACATTCCCATGCGCATACCCGGGGGTGATCCCACATTAACCCTATCCATGTAGCCCGACACACAACATAACTGAAGATCATTACTTTAACATTAGTCTGTAAGCCTTAGAACTAAATTTCAGACATCCTGAATTCCTTGCAGGACTTCAATACCGGATCTACATACTGTATAAGTCTGAACAAGTTGTATCAAGCCATAACCATAACCCAAGATGTCTTAACATGATATACCAAACAACTCGCATACTCGTAGCAACAATTCCCAATCACAGCAGTTGCTCAAAACAAACCCGATACGGTAGTAAACCTCATATAAAATTATACATTGTTCAAAACCTTTGTACACTGCCGATGATGAAAGAAAGGCGCATAAACTCATAACCATTCATCATATCAACAATTCATGGACCTCTCTCTCTCTCTCTCATCCGACAAGCGCCAAAGCCAAATTCTAAGCTGACTTTCGATATTATTCTTCCAAACATACAATAATCAAATCTGATAGTATCCATTCTAGATCCAATGACCTTATCTCATCAAACACAACTATTCTATTAACATTCCACACCAACACAAGCTAAATCCACAACCGTGCAATCTGTGCACCAATAAGAAACATTTTAAATATACTCAAACATGAAAAATGACTCAAATGAGAGAACTGTCCCGCAAGCTCAACAAGTGCCACCACAAACGCAATGATATGAACCCATAAAACATAGTAGAACCGAAACACACGAATCTAACTCAAATGAATAAATCTCAACATAACTGTGTCGTAACGCGTGACGCCATCCAATCACCGGTCCTATCAAATACCTCAAGCCACAATGCTCAAAATCAACAACCACACGCAATTCGACATCAAGTACACGAAATGCATGACCATAACCATGAAGAAGCGAATGACACAATATACTACAACTTGTAAAGACCATAGTCAAGGCGTTATCAACCAATTAACGCCCCAATAGCCATCTCACTCGAATTTCGCTACAAGGCCCAAACAGATTCGCATCGAGTGTAAATATAATGAACAAATCACAACCCCTCGTAGCATAGAAGAGTAACTCATAGAACATATCAGAACATGAACAAGATCAACTCTAAATGAATGGCATACCTCATTGCATTAACGGTGATGGGTCAACAAATCTGATCCGGTGTAGAATACACATCCTCATTAGGCCTACCAATGGGCCCCAAAATCAACTACAGTCATCCCTAAATAGAAATATGGCCCTCACAAAGTCCACAATGACCTAACCATGACACGTACTACAATCAAGCTAACTTTGGACACATCTTCACAGTCCGCAACCGCAAAACAATATTCTACAGAGAACTCCTAGTCTACAAATCCATAGAACACATGAATCACCATAGTTGATCCCAACTCCACCACTCGAATGACTAACGCAACTTTCATACATAATCATCCACACGAGAAATACTTCTTTAATTCTTCCATGCCACATAGAAAAATATGTACATCAGCAGTTGATCAATCAGGCGAGTACCGCAATACTAAAGAAGAATTCGTAAGTCAAAACATGTGCGCCTTCTAAAATGTGCATCGTTCTCATGAAATACCAAGTAGTAACATCATTAGTCTATTCATATGCAACCGTCCATGTTGTCTAAGAATTCATGACCTTACCTTCAAAACTTAATCTTGACCTTGAACATGCAAATCTCAATCCCACACGACACATCGCATCTATCATGCCATCATATAAAAACACGAGAACCACATTATAGACCCTGGGTCACAAGCAGATTACACACTTGATTAGCTGGAAACCTCCCACTTGATCCCATCCAGGAGAAAATCATAACACGCCATATACCCCTTGCACCTGTAGATAAATCCATCTCACGTTATGGTAGAAATCGTCGAGAACACTTTGAAACACATTTATACATAACCAAGCCATTAGAATTGAATCACTCTAACTCAACCAAGTCACAAAGGTCGAAAATCCCAAGAGCATTGCCACAAAATACCTGTAGAGACTCACCACATCATAAGTACCCAAAGAACCGATCATATCCAATAGCGTGTTGAATCCACCTGCTACCAAGTTGTCCTTTTTCTCCAAGTTTCTTTCTGAATTACCCTTATGTTAACTCTTCTCCTTGCTAGAACACCACGATCCTTACCAAAATCTCACCACGAGAGAACCTAACATAAAACCACACCCCCCTACGGCCCATAAGTCGTTGTATTCCCTCCTAAACAACCCAAAAGGTACCACAACCAATACACCCACTCTGAAGGGACTTTATGTGAATTTAAAGTGGTTCCTTTTACCTTTTTGATAATAAAATGTAGAATCCATAGTGATACAGAAATACTGCGAGTCCTGACACCTTCCGATGCTTGTATCATATCTTGGCCATTTACTAATTCGTAATGTCCTTAAATACCACGTATAAATCTTGAACCCATTAGAACCTTTTCGGGAGTCATCCACTCTATTTAGATCCCATATACACTACCAAAATGAGCCAAACAATATGTGTTACGTTAGCACACCAAGGCCCCTAAAGAACTAATCCACATATCTAAGAAAGAACATAACATCCATCACGCAAAAAAAAACCCAAATTATTCCATGACTTCCATATATCCATAAGGTATAGCACACCATGCATCCATCAATTTCTTAGCTTATGCCATCCTCAACACCAACCTAAGCAAGTCATAGCCGATCCACAATTATGCCCTAGACCGAACAAATAAAACACATAACCATGCAATCAAATTGCCGGTGGTAGACTCCCCCACTTGGCTCAAAGCCATGGAATAAAGTATCTAATAACTCACAATACACATACTTTATTTTTTCCATAATCCCGCAGTGAGATTCAACTAAACCCTCCATAAGCTCATGTACCAAAAACCATACAATACCTCAAATTATATGCTAAGATCGCATTCATCCTCGTAACGGCCAGGTCAACTTTCTAAACCAATCCAAACCCAATGCGCAACACCTATAACCCACTGGTAGAGGAAGAAACCTTCCACACAACATCATAAGGATCACACATATGTAGATTACCCCGTAGGTGATAACCCACCTGCTTAGCCTCAAACTGACATCTCTCTATACCCTTTCACAACCACAACTACTATGCAATCACTTAATCTTATTAAGTCTAAACTCATCAACAAGACATGAGAATCTACTTTGTTCCACAAATGAAATAACATAAAAGAATCCCTACAAACCCTCATAACTTCAGATTGTATAACACATCCACAGAAATCGAGCACCCAATAGTCCTTTTCACCTCTCAAGCAAACTCTTCTCGTCACATTCAAACCATATGAACACATCACGCAGTCACATCCTACTCATCATATAGTCATCCAACTACTCACCGAGCCACTAGTACCACTCATAGGAACACCACATGACATTGAAGTCTAAAATCGCATAATCACACAATTGAAATCACCGTGCCCAAGATGCAGTAAAACCCCAGCCTTAAGTCCTCTATATTGGCCCCTCACCAAAACACAGAAAACACAGCTCGCACTTCATCCATGGGACTATGAGCCATCGATGCATAGCTGATACCGACTGCTCACATAAAATACAAGTGAGTATAAGAAATTCAAAGAGATACACTTCAAGCTGAATAAATGTTGCGCGAAAAGGAAAGAAAGATGGAAATTTTATCCTAAATCCATTATAACCTCTCGAATATAGGTATGGACTTCATCATACCAATTTGCAAGACTCTACTACACATTTTCTCATGACTTATAGAACCTATGAATCTAGAGATTTGATACGAACTTGTCACGATACAAAATCCAACTAGTCATGATGGCACCTAATCCAACCTGCTAGGTAAACCAATTTAACAATAATCCAATTTTAAATGAGAGTTACTAAGAAATTAATGATGAAATAACCGAACTTTTATACAACAACCCATAGACTAATAGCCCAAATCATGAGCTTCTAAGATTTAGAGTTTACAAAGCTGATATAAAATAAATACATCATCTTTTTGAAATATGCACAAACAGATCTATAAATCTAAAGCTACCAAGAACAAGGGGCAGCTATAACTGAAACACATGTACATCTTCCATGCTAGCTCCATCCATACACAACAACATCAGCTCCAAAATCTGCACGCAAGGTGCGGAACTGTAATATGAGTACAACCGACCCTATGTACTTAATAAGTAACAAACCTAACCTTAGGTTGAAAGTAGTTACGAGCTTGGATAACGTCCAGAGTCCAACACCAATAGCCAAGAACAACTCGTAACAATATAAGAAAAGTAGCACAAGTAATAACTCAAGGATATGATGCTCAGCTCGTTCACAGTTATGAAAAATAGGCATGCTTTTCAAGTATACCAATAAAACCCAAATATCACTGAGATCACCAAAATATGAGTATATCATAAACTGTGATTTTTCCCAAAAACATTCAACAAAAGATAAAATGTTTCATTATCGGGTAGCATGATGAAAGTACACCTTTATGCCTATATGTCAATGTGCATGTGAAGCCATGAATGTCACAATACAATTTAGCATGAGGAAATGCATCTACGTGCCTACATGCCACGTATGCATGTCAAATGTAATGCATCACAATGATGAACTCATGTACTCACACTCTCAGAGTGCTCAATCTCACTGTCTCACACTCAATCACTCAGTACACGCAATCACTTGGTACACTTAATCACTCAGCACTCGACAGCCAGCACTCAAAACTCGGTACCTCCGCTCACTGCTGGTATATCAGACTCCAGATAACATGATGTGACAACAAATGATTGCAGTGACTGAGATATGATATGAAAATTAATGAATATTACTGAGTATGTCATTGCAATTTAAGAAAATAACTCTACAACAAAAATGACCTCAGTGGGTTCAAACAGTATAAGCATATAGCCTAAACATTATTTCCAACATGATTCACAGCCCAAACAATCAAACAAGTAAGGAGAAGATGGATGTAATAATATATAACATCAAAACAAGTCCGGTCATAATCTAAAATTCGACTAAAATCATGATTTCCTCTGTGTTCTCCCACACGCTCGTCACCTAGAATGTGCGTCACCTCAATACATCTTTTGTAGCACAGTTCCCAGGGTTAAATACCCTCAAATCAAATTTTAGATAGGTTAATTACCTGGGAAAAGCCAAATCCAATACAGAGCAAGCCAACCCATACTCTACGAATGCTATCCTTTGTGTACCGACCTTCGAACGGCTCAAAATTATCCAAAAGCAACTCAAGACATCAAATAATGCCAAAGGAAACAAACCTAATCGATAAAGGTGGAATCTTTAATCAAAATCCCAAAGTAAATCAAAAAGTCAAACTCGGTCCCGCACTTCAGAACCCAATAAAACTCAAAAAGTCCATTAACTCATTCAATTTTTAGTCCAACCATACTAGTTTCACTCAAATCTGACTCTGAATTGATGTTCAAAACTCAAAATTTTAGTTTCTAAAAGTTAAAACCAATACCCCCAATTTCTCTTTCAAAATCATCACTCAAATTGCAAAATCGAAGATAGATTCATGAAATACAATCAAAACCGAGTAGAAAACACATATGCCAATCCATGTGGTGAAAATTTCCTAAAACATTGCCTCAATCCGAGCTCCATAGCTCAAAATATGCTAAAACATCTTAAACCTTCGAAATGGAGTACTTTATACACAGTTCAGATGTACCCTTCGCGATCGCAGTGACAAATCTGGCGATCGAGATTGCAAAATTTTCCAGCACAATTTTGACCCTATGCGACCGTGACCATTTCCTTGCGATCGCGATAAACAAACTTCCTTTAACATTTCCCAAACTCTTCTCATACAACCTGCAATGTATCAGCCATAACTTTTTGTACATAACTCCAAATGACAAACAATTTGGTTCTCAGAAAACTACACACAAAGGACTACTACTTTCACTTTTCGATTAACTCCAAATTTTATATGGATTGTAAGAGATAACCGACCAAAGCCAGTTCAGTGACAATAGAATTTTCCTCTACGCGATCGCAAAAAGGCTTCCATGATGGAGAATGCAAATTTGCTCTACATGAACGCGACCGAAAGTCCATGATCGCGATGCGCACCCCTGTGGAAAACAAACAGCAACTAAAAATTGCCTAGAAATGGTCTGGAACTTCCTCGAAAGGCCTCAAATCACACATAACAACATCGAACCATGAATCGTCGATCAAGTTTAATCCCTTATGTTCATAAATTTCAAACTTTGAACCAAGCGTCTAATTCAAGCCTAACCAATCCGAAATGAACCCAAATTTTACTTACAAGTTCAAAATGACATAACAAACCTTGTCTAACTCCCAGAACAAGAATTTACACCCGATATCATCTATGTCAACTATCGATCAAACTTATGAACACTCCAAACCTTCAAATTTCTAACTTTCGCCAATTAGTGCTGAAACCTTCTAGAAATATCCAAATAGAAATTCGGGCATACGCCCAAGTCCCAAATCACCATCCAGACCTAAAGGAACCATCAAAACTCCAATCCGACTTCAAGTACTAAAAAGTCATAATTGTTCAACTCTTCCAAAAAAGCTTCCTATTTGAGAATTATTCTTCCAAATCAATTGAATCACCTGAAAAATAAAAACCGACGATAGTTATAATACATCATAGAAGCTACTCAAGAATTCAAGAAGCTGAATGGAATGCAAATGCTGAAAATGACTGGTCGGATCGTTGCACTTTCATTGTTATACAAGCCCATATTACTATCATGTCTAAGGATATCAAGCAATTAACCTTAGCCAAGGGACAGAGTGAGCTACAACCAGCTTGTGATTTCTATAGAAGGGGCCAATTGACACAAGATTGTTAGGTGTTCAGTTGTACAGCAAGATGTAAATAATGTGAGAAACTTCAATAAAAGAAAATATCAAGGTAGAAATAACTTTGATTTCATGTGGTAGAAGCTACCTAAGTTTTCATGGAGTTCACCTAGTAGTCGCGTGAATGCATGGCAGCAGAATAAACTTATCCCTTAGGACAAGCACCTATAAGTTTCCAAAACAGAAAAGACAATAATACCGGCCTCAACAGTCCAATCAATCAAGCTTAGAGGACTTGATGAAGGCGTTCATCTCTAATTCGGATGAGACATTTAAAAACAAAATACAACCATCCAAAACTTATAGAAACTAATGTGATAGCTTGCAAGAATGTTATCAAAGAGGACCGTGTGAACACTTTCAAGTGACATTGAAAGCTATCCTAAGGAGACAATAACGGTTGTGTCATTGATGAGTGAAAAAAACATTAAAGGAACCTATTGAAAAGGCAAAAGTTGAAGTGACCAATAAGCAAGATGAAATTGTGGAGTAGAAAAATGATGAACTAGAGGGTGAGAATAATGAAACTCAAAAGGAGAAATGTTAAAAGAAGTTGCAACAAAAAATTTAAGAAAGCAAAAACATGCATGCTTTATCTTTTTCCCGAAATACTAATAGAGAAAAGTTAGACAAGTGTTTTGGGCGCTTCCTTGGGCTGCTGAAGCAGTTGTATGTGAATATCCCCTTCAAAAAATACTCACTCAAATGCCAGCTAGTGCAATGTTTATGAATAAAATCCTATTCAACAAAAGAAAGTTAGAAAAATATTGGTCAAACTCAATGCTCACTGCAAAGCTACCTCAAAATAAGATTCCTCATGAATGCAATATACAAGGAGTTTCACTACCCCTGATCTTTTGGAAATGGATTTGACAAATCTTTATGTGATTAGATACTTCCATTGATCTTATGCCTTTGTTAGTTTTATGGAATTAGAAGTAGAGCTTGGAGTGATAAAGTCTACACCAGTTTCCTTGGAACTGGTGAATCAAACCTCCATCATACCCGAGGGTATAATCGAGAATATCCTCGTTCGAGGAGACACATTTATGTTTCATGTTGACTTTATTATGGTGGACATGAATATCCCTTTAATTTTAGAGAAATCCTACCTTTGAAATAGTATAACAATATTGGATATTTATGAATAGTAACTCATGTCAGAGTGTGAGAGGAAAATTCTTTTTTCCAAATGAAGAGGATGATGAAATACCCTACGGAATAGTCGATTGTTTCTCTTGCTTTAGGATGGATATTTTTAGTAATGTGGGTGATATGTACAAGATTGACAAACCAGTAGATGATTCACTAGAGAGATGCATCACTCAATAAAGAACAACTGAGGATGAACATCTAGAAATCTAGAAGGAAGTTGATGCTCTTGAGAATGAGAACGAAGTAGTTAATACGGAAAAAGTCAAGAAAGAATTGCACATGCCTACTTTGGAGTTGAAAGTTCTCCCCACCCACTTGAGATATTTTCTTTGGATGTTAATGTATTTTCTGTGATTATTTCTACTTATTTAACAGATGACTAGGAGCAAAGACTAATTGAGATACTGATGAAGTAAAATAATTAAATTGGCAGAACCATAGTTGGCATCCAATGGATCAGTCCAGTTATTTGCATACACCAAATTATTCTTGAAGAAGAATAGCAAACCGGTGGTGCAATCACAACATAGATTGAATCAAAATTTATAAGATGTGGTACAAAAGGCGATACTCAAATGGTTGGACGTGGGTGTAATTTTTCCATCTCTGATAGCTCATGGATAAGACATGTACAAGTTGTGCCAAATAAAGGGTTACAAATATTGTGAAGAATTAAGACAATAAGTTAATTCCCATGAGTAAAGTCACTGGGGTGAAGAACGTACGTCGATTATAGAGGACTAAATGATACAATAAGAAAGGATCATTTTTCACTCTCGTTCATTGATCAAATTCTGCAAAAAGTGGCTAGGCATGGATGTTAATGATTTCTAGATTGATTCTCAAAGTAGAACCAAATACCGATTTTCTCCGAGGATGTGTAAAACACCACCTTCACTTGCCCAGTTGGAATATTTTCCTACAGGAAGATGCCTTTCGGGTTGTGAAATGCGCCTGCCACTTTTCAAAGGTACGTGATTTTAATTTTCCTTGACATGTATGGTAAGTGTTTAGAAGTACTCATGTATACAACTACATTATTTGGTATGGATTTTGAAGACTTTTTGAAGAACCTAAAGCTTGTGTTGAAACACTATAAATCCACTCACCTAGTACTACAACGACCCGACTAGTCGTTTTGAGTTCTAGCTCTCCGTTTTACTATTCAAGAATTTGAGGCAGTTCACTTTATGTTTTATGACTTGTGTTCATGATTGGTTTTAAATTTTCAAAAGGTTCGGGAGTGTTTTGGAAAAGTAATTCTCAACTTGAAAGTTTCAAGTTGAAAGAGTTGACCATCATTTGATTTCTGAGTAAACAAATTGGGAATTGAAATTTTGTGATTCCGATAGGTTCATATGATGATTTTGAACTATTATGTATGTTTGGATTTGGTTTTGGAGGTTCGTATAAGAATTCGACAACATTTGTCGAAAGTTGAAAATTTGAAGAACTTAAGAGTTCAATCTTGACCAAGAGTTGACTCTGATGTTATTGGACTCCAATTGGTATTTCAAGATGTTGGATAGGACTATATAATTGAAATTTAACATATGTGCAAATTTTTCAAGTAATCCAAATTGTCTATGTTTGGTTCGAACACTCTTTTCGAAGAACGAAAATTTTAACAACTTAAGAGAAATTCTATTTGATTTGAGCTTAGGTTCTTTCTTATGATAATTTTGTGGGTGTTTTGAAACTTTGGATTAGTCTAAAAATGTTATCTGCACTTGTAGAAACAACTGGATGAAGTCACGGGGGAGTAGTGAGTTTCGGCGCATTAGGAGCAAGTTTTGAAAGACTTGAAGTGATGAAATTTTGATTTTCTGCATTATACCCGGCTTCAAGAGAAATCTATTCAAAATATAAAAGGAATTTGGTGAAGATACATTGATTCAAGTTGTAGTCCTTTGAATGTAGTTTCCATAAGTTGAAACCATTTGTCATTCCGACCTTTGTACAAAAGATTATTTATAATTTAGTGAAGGAGGGAAAATGCTATTATTTTTCTTCAAAAATTCAGCACTTGTATATTCAACACCATTTAGTTCATGGACTTCATTTTTATCATTTTGGGAGTTATAGATCTTGGATTGAGGTAATGATTTTAGGGTTTTTTTTATCTAATTCATTAAGGTAAGTAAATATAGCTCCAATTTATGATTATAACATAAATCTATCATTGATTTTGGCTCAAAATCAAGGAACCTTAAAGAAGAAAAGAGGGTTTGGCTTGAAAGGTCAGAAAGTATATTTTGGGGTGTGGAAAACCAATATGAACTTGAATTTGAAACTAATCACATATTTAGACTCGGCAGGTTATGGTCAGAAAGTCAAAGGGCACGCGGACCCGTGTTGGCTTTTTTGACTTCTTGGGAATTCATGGAAAATCAATGTTTTTTATTGAAATTGCTTTCTATAGCATCCTTTGACTTCCTTGGATATTTTTGCCTAATTTTACGTGATTTGGGGGCTATAGCGAGGTTTCGACGCGATTTGTGGTTGAAGACTAGCCAAATAAGGTAAGTATCTTGCATGGCTTTCGTTTGAGGTAATTTTTCCTAATAAATGGTATTGATTGGTACATGTGAAGGTGATGTATATCCGAGGTGATGATTCTATATTCATGTTTCATGGTTATTCAAGCTCAGGTGTAAGGGCTAGATTAATTTATGCCTTTCTTGACTGTGCATTCTACTTGTTATATGGTTTACTCAATTAGATGACTACGTGGACACAATGAGCCATGCTAGTGTTAAATGTTGAGTTTAATGATACCTTGCTTTGACCATGATGAGATATTCCCGATATTATTGATATACTTGATTAGACGTAGTCACGCGTATGTTATGTGTAATGATCTGACCGGTCATTTTGTGTATTTGAGCTGCATTTACCCTATTTGATGCTCCCTGTATATTTTTTTTACTTACGTGAGTGGTTGGTTTAGTTTCGGGAAGGTTTGAGTGTGGATTGAGACACTTAGTCTTATTTTTGAAGTTTAAGTTGTAAGAATTCACCAAGGATTAACTTTTAAGTAGATGACCTCAGATTGGTAAGTTGATAGTTTCAATAGGTTCATTTGATAATTTGGCACCAGTTACTTTGATTTGGATTAGTAGGTTCCTAGGAGGTTTTAGCTCTTTTTGCAAAAGTTAACAACTTGAAGGTTTGGGAATTTTGTAGATTTGACCTAGAGTTGACTTTGATATTATCAGGGTCTGGTTGGTATTCCAAGATTTTGGGTAGGTTCATTTGGTCAATTGGAACTTGTGTGTGAAGTTTGGTCAAAATCTGGAATGTGTAAGTGTGATTTAGACGCGTTCAAAGAATTTGGAATGTTTAGAAGTTAAGAGATGGATTTTGGCGTCCATTCTTGGTTTTGATGTTATTTGTAGTATTCGATCCCTTGTATAAGTTTGAATTAGGTATAGGGACTAGTCGGTATGGTTGGACAGGGTCCCGAGGGGTTGGCTGTGTTTTAGGTTGTAACAACCCGATCGGTTGTTCCGAGAGTTTCAACCATGTTTCCCTCATTTCTGCTTCAGTATGTGTGGTTCAGCTCTTTTATGTTGTGTTGGGTTGGTTGGCTCGGGTTCGGTGTGAACATGGAGAGAAATGAGACACTTAGTCTCTTAAGTTAGTTATTTAGTTAGAAAAGTCAACTGGAATTTTTTTTTATGGTTCAGATAGCTTCCTTAGGTGATTTGGGACTTAGGAGAGTATTCACAATGTTATTCGGAGGTCCCTGGTAGAATAAGTCTTGAATTAGCGGAATAGGATTTTCGACGATTTTCGGTAGGCAGAAAATTAGTTACGGGGTCGGAATGGAACTCCGGAAGTTGGAATAGGTTTGTGATGTCGTTTGTAATGTGTGTGTGAAAAATTTCAGGTCATTCGGACGTGGTTTGGTTGATTTCAGCATCGTTAGCGAATTTCGAAAGTTTAGAAATCCTTAGGCTTGAATTTCGGGTTAATTTGGTGTTTTGATGTTGTTTTGAGTGTTCCGAGGGTTCGACTATGTATATTTGGTTGAGACCTCGAGGGGAACGGGATGATTTTGGATGGCCATCGGGGAGTTAGAACTTTGGAAAATGTGTTGGTGCTACTGTTATCTTTGGTTTTCCGCACCTGCCGAAGGATGATCGCATGTGTGGTTTGTGGCCTCAGATGCAGAATTTGACCATGGGGAGAAGAAGCACATATGCGGTGAGTTGGACGCTTTTGTTGGACGGTAGGTGCGGTTCCTGAGGCGTAGATGCGGTCCTGGGTGTTTAAGTGAAAATCGAAGGTGTGGTTGATTGGACCGCATAAGTGGTTGCGCAGGTGCAATGGAAGTGACCACAGGTGCGACTTAGATGGGCAGAACATATAAATTCAAGCCTTCACAAAATTGGGTTATTTTTCAACCATTTGTGTTCGGACTTGGAGCTTTTTGAGGGATTTTCGAGAGGGATTCAAAGGGAATCACTTGGAGGTAATGTTTTTGAACTCAATACTCGATTCTATGCTGATTTCTAACTGATTAATCATAAAATTTTGTGGTATTTAAGGGTTAAAATTGGGGAATTAGGGCTTGAAACTTGAGACTAGGAATTGGGTGATTGAGGGGTCAAGAGAAGATAATTTTTGATGAATTTGGTATGTATGGACTCGTGAGAGGATAAGGATTCTGATGATGTGATTTTTATCGAATTCCGAGACGTGGGCCCGGGGGTTAGGTTTGCCCAATTTCGGGATTCTTGATGTAATTTGGTTTTTTCACATGGGTTTTGTTCCTTTAGCGTAAATTGATGTTATGAATCTGATTTTGAATAGATTCGGGGAGATTTGAGGCCGAGTCGAGCGGCAAGGATATCGCGGAGTGGATTTTCATCCGGTTTGAGGTATGTAATGATAGTAAATCTTATCCTGAGGGTATGAAAACCTCAGATTTCACATCGTTTCGCTATTTTGAAGTGGTGCACGTGCGAGATGACGAGTGTGCGGTGTGCACCGTTGGTAATTGTGACTTGGTTCATCACGTAGCAACTATAAAATTGCGTACTTGACTGGAAACTATATGATATTTTGTGTTTTGTAAAGTATTACTATGTTTTGAGCTGAATGCAATATTTGGGCGTCGTTCCAAGTTGTTTGGATCTTTAAGGGCTTTTACTAATATTTCCTCACTGTTTTGATTTAAAATCTGTACTCAAGCATGTTATGTTTTACTGATTTCATAACTCAGTCTTATTTACTGCATTTTGATGCATAAAATGATATTTTGGGCTGAGCACCCTGTTTTATTGATAGCCCGAGTGGCTTGAGAGGTTTCTAACTGACTGGGGCTGAAGGCTGATTGTTTATGCCATGAGATGGCTTGTTATAGCGCTTGGGAATTAGGAGACCCTCCAGAGTCTGTACATCCCCAATGAGTGCGGGTACCTTGAGTGAGTGATATGATGTTGCCTGAGGGGCCGTTCTTGATTCATGTTGTGCCCGAGGGGTTGATTACGAGTGATTGTGAAGTTGCTCGATGGGCTGATTACAAGTGATTGTGAGGTTGCCCGAGGGGCTGATTCTGAGTGATGTTATACCTAAGGGGAAGTTTATGATACATGTTTTTCCCGAGGGGCTGTTTATGATTTTCATCTTTTTTACTATATTCTTCATTGAACCTCTGTTGAAAATGTTGGAAGAATATCTTCAAATGATTTTTACTGAAATTGGATTTTAAGCGAGATGATTTGACTTATATACTATTTTGAAGGAAGACTATACTTACTGTGATTTTCTTGACGTGGATTTATGTGTTTCTTACTGCTCAGTCTTTATTTACATTTATTAATTACTGAGTTGGTGTACTCACATTACTCCCTGCACCTTGTGTGCAGATCCAGAGATTGCTGGACGTGATAGTGAGCGCTGATTCTTCCATCTGTTGTGGATACTCGGAGTCGGCAAGGTAGTTGCATGGCGATTGCAGCCTTGCTCTTCTCCCTCTTATCTTGCTTAGACTATATTAGTGTTTTCCAGACTATAATAGTCTTAGTTGTTTTCGAATAGTCCTTAGTAGACGCTCGTGATTTGTGACACCTCGATGTCGGGCTTTTGATTCTTTCCGCAATTGTTATTTAAACTTATGCTATGAAGTTTTATTAATTAATGGTTTAAAAGCACCTTTATTATGAACTGTCAAATTATTCTTAAAATGTGTCAGCTGGCCTAGTTCCATGATAAGCGCCATCACGACCGGGTGGTTTGGGATCGTGACACATGTGATTTTAGACCATATTTCTGATTTGCAGCTGCTAGTCACTGGTGTGATGCAGTGCTTCATGATTGCGGAGCTAAGTCTGGTGATCGCGGATGAGAGTAGGCAAGAGAATTTTTACTCTTCGCATTCGTGTGAGTGAAGTCACGTTCACGGAGGCTTGAAGGAAGGTGTTTCGCCTTCGGGTACAAGGGACCGTGTTCACGAAGGTTGGGTGTCAGGTAGATGGATTGCCTTCATGTTTGCGGAGCATGTATCTTGTTTGCGTAGGCTAGGCAGTCTTGGGCATCGTGTTCGCGTGAGATACTTCACGTTTGCGGCGTGGAGTTGTAGCTGGCATGATTTTTAACCTTTGCAATCGCGATTCATATATCTAGGAAAACTATTAGAGATGTAATTTCTGGAATTTTACCCATTCTTTCGTATTTCAATTCCTAGACTGCGAGGTAGAGATTTTGAAGATCAATCATTATACCATTGGAGGCAAGGAATTTTCACTTGGATTTGACTTTATATCTTGATTTCTTACAGAATTCTACACCTAAAATATAGATTTTTAAAATGAATTTTGCAATTTATTTCTACAAGATTTGACCAGATTTGAGCTGTTTGGAGTTGGATTTTGACGATTGGGTGATTTTTGGTTGACTTTTAGCTATCAGGTGGAGGTAAGTCTTTTGGCTAAACTTTTTAATAGGAAAACCACTAGGGATTGACTTTATTTCTATGTGCTTACGGTATTAGGGGTGGTGTATATGTAGGGTGGCGAGCACATGTACATACCAAGTTTATATTATGTCCGGGGTAGAATTGTGATAGTTTATCCCTTGTTTTGATTATGTGTTCATCTTGGTTCATGGTTGTTTGGCTTATATGACTAGGATGCTCTCTTATTCATATTATAGATTATACCTAAGTTTATTATTATTTATGAAGGCATGAGAGCTTATCCTTGATATGTTGAATTGTTTGAATAACCGTAGTTATATAGAAATTAAATGAGTACATATCTGCATGATTACGATTATGTATTTATGCATGTTTTATCTATAATTCTTGCGCATATGCATACACATTATATTTGGATACTTGATTTGGACTAAGATTTTGAAATGAGAGGTATGTTCGTGCACATGAAATATCATTATGACACAAAGGATATGATGAATAAATATTTGATTATGAGTGAACTATCAAACTCTTTTTGCACTTGGATAAGGATCTGTTGTTCTAGATTCATATGATAATCATGTTACTTTTGGACTTATGAGCGAGGTTGATAGATGGATTGTGTATCGGGTGGTCGATACATGGATTGTGTATTGGGTTTTAGTGATACATGGATTGCGTAATTGTATCGTACACTGGTTTTGGTGAATAATAGAGTTTGACCATGCATAAACATCCCTGATTTATTTAGCAGTATCCATCTATATGCTAATTGTTGCATGTCACTTTTCAATGTTATTTGGGAGACTAGACCCCGTTGATTGAAGCATGTCTTCTTTAAATGTCGTATCTGAGTTGCATTATAATCATCACTTGAATTGTCAAAGCGTGTGTTATACCTTTTAACTATTTTACATCGTTAATATTATTGTTCGTGAGATTATTTACTGTTTCAATCCTGAGCTAATATTTATATCTATGTCGTAGGATCTATATGCCTAAGCCTTTTCACTACTTCTTCGAGGTTATATTTGATACTTACTGGGTACCGATTAGGGGGTACTCATACTATGCTTATGCACATCCTTTTGTGCGGATCCTCAGGTGGATACTAGCGGAGCCACTCATTGAGCATAAGTGTTTGCTTAGAGATTTAGTGTGATTTGCACCTCATGGATTTATTTCTCTGTGCCTTAGTCATGTTTTTTATTATCTCCTGTCTAATTTTGTCATCTCAGATAGTTGTTATCATATATTCAAACTTGTACTTATTCAGTAGTCGCTTGTGTTCTTGTACCACCTTGTTTTGGGGGGTTGTACTGTTCTAGTAGTGTTTTCATTGTATTGTCATTGTATAAGTTATTATGATGTTTTGAGATTATACTTGTCTTTATTTATGATATGACTCTATTTGTATGGCCCAGGAAAAAAAATTCGCTAAGTAATTTAAGATTTTATGGTGCCAAGGTAGGCTAATTATAATATATTATGTGCTATTAATGTGACAGATATCAAAGAGATATGGTAATAAGCGTACGAGCCATATTATAAGTAATGTGGGGTCTAAGGAGAGGCCTATGTCTAAATCAAGTTGGAAATTACATAATAGGCTAAAATTCCAAATGAGTTCGCACAAGTCCAAGTTTTTGACGAGCGTATATATATATATATAGGTGTTATGTGATGCAAAACCTGTCAAATGAAAGATCTTCGAGTATGGTCTCTAATTCTTCAAACCATTCTCCATTTCAACACTACTACAATAAGTTATGACCAAATTACCAAAAGCTGGAAAAATCTAATTCTGCGATCGCAGAACCATTCTGTGAACCACAAAAATGGCCTGCGACCCGCAAAATGGTCGCGGACCTGCCCAATGCTGACCACTTCTGGGCACTAGTTTCACGATCCATTATGCGACCCGCATACCCGTTGTGTGGTCCATTCTGAGATAGCAGACATGATTTTGGAGGCTTTATTTTTCAATTTTCATAACCTAACCTCATTTTGATAAATAGGCTTTGGGGCATTATTTAAGGCAATTTTCTTCTCAATCTAGAGAGAGTTGAGATCATTTTAGAGAGAGAATGAGGAAACCTAACATTCTAATCATCCAATCTTGCACCAATTCTCAAGAATCAAGGAAGCTAATCACTAGATCATTATCTTTCTTGCACCAATTCTCAAGAATAGAGGAAGCTAATCACTAGATCATTGTCTTTCCGGGTAAGTCCTACTTCTAAGATTTCATATAAGATGTTATGAGTTCAACTATATATTATGGGGTCGGAAAGAGTCCATGCATGTGACACAAAGTTTTAGTATGCAAAGTAATGAACCATTTTGGGTAGTTTCTTGTTGAAATTGGTCGAGGGATGAAAAGATCTCCATTGTAGAGCCTTGTAGTCTATTTCGCATGTTAGGTGTTTGAAAAAATTCCTATGATAGTTACATCATGTGAATCCTTCTAATTATTAATCGATCTTCATTATCTTCCTATAGATTGTTATTGCTAGGGAGTTGTAGTAACATAAGGAAAGCTCAAACAAGTTATGTTGGCTAAACTTTCTCTCTTAGAATTGAATTCCATAATGTTCTTTTATGTTCATGTATGGTTGGCTCAAGATTCCTAGTTTCTTTATTCCGGGTTATCTCCTATAAACTTGACTATTCCAAATGAGCCTTATGTCGAAAGATATATTTTCAAAGTGTGGTTTGCGTATTATAATGTTATTGATTTGAGCCATGTTCCAAATGAAAGATAGTATGCCAAATTGTGTGAGAAAAACTCAATATGTATGAGACTCTTAATTGATCATATACGTGCCTAAAGCCTTGATTGAAAATATCTTGTTGTTGATAATCTGTTAGGATGCTTGAAAATGAAATAAGTGATTGGGAAATAGTGTGTGGCCAAAGTGCAAATATTTTAAGTTATAAATATGGCTAGTGGCGCCAATTAAATGAGAGAATGCGATAAAGATTATGAAATGGCCACGACTCAACTGTTTAAAAGTGATTTCGAAAATAGAATTGCCTGAAAGCTTTTGTACCCAATTCATGCCCATAAGTAGCTATTTACTAATGCTTTGCTTTATAAATGTATCCAGTGTGACTCGAGTTCTTACATACTCAGGTATTGAAATTGTACATTGTCATTTCTGGAAAAGAATATCGCAAGAGTAAATGGTGTTTTGATTGTTTATGATTTTGATGGGTGTTTCTATTGCTGGTTGGTATGTCCCATTATTTTGGATGTAACATTTTGTGTTTGAAGGTTCCATTACTAATAAAATTGAGGTATAAGATTGCTGAAATATTCTATATGTTGATATTTGATGGTGATCTTTTAAATTGAAAGAAATGGAAGTGTTGAATATGGAATACGGCCAATCGTCAAGAATAATGTCATAATTGGGGCCACTCGTGCCAATGTGGTGAAAAGATGGGAAATAAATATGAAATTATGAATATGGTTGATGTCTCAAATGAAATGGCCTAGCCGATCGGGCCGAGATCGGACTCCGTGTAATAATACGGTGGTATTGTGGATGCAATTGTGAATATTGTTGATGTCTCAAATGAGATGTCTTAGTTGATCGGGCTGAGATCAGACTCCGTGTAATAACACGTTGTTATTGTGAATGAAATTGTGAATATGGTTGATGTCTCAAATGAGATGGCTTAGTCGATCGGGCCGAGATCACACTCCGTGTAATAACATAGTGGTATTGTGGATGAAATTATGAATATGGTTGATGTCTCAAATGAGATGGCGTAGCCGAACGGGCCGAGATCGGACTCCGTGTAAGAACACAGTGGTATTGTGGACTGTGGCATATTGGCACTAAAAACCACCCAACCTAATAATGTGGAAATTCACTTGAAAATCTATGTGATCCTTAACTTGATGTTTTATGTGTTATTTAAAGCTCATATTGCATTCTTGACAGTTCCCCCCCCCCCCTCCCGTGTTATTGCTCATTCTATTGAGATAGTGTTTTAGTTACACATACTAGTACTATTCAACAGTACTAACGTTCTTTTTGCCGGGGGCCAACACAGGCGGAAATGATCAGTGATCGCGGTACACTTTCTTCAGCTAACTTGGTGAGCCCCACTTTATTTCGGGGTCATGTATCTCTTGTTTCTCATGTACTTTGTGTTTTAAGGTACAGTCAGAGCCTTGTTGCCGACATTTTCGTATTACTCTTCAGTTGTACTTAGAGGCTTCGTAGATAGGTTGTGGGTGGTGGTTGATGTTGGAAGTCAAAACTAGAAATGTTGGTATTTAGCCAACATGTTTTTCATTAAATCTATAAACTTTTAATATTTTGGAAATAATGAATGAAGCTACTAACGGAAATGCAACGGATGTTGCTAATGAAAACTACTTAGTGTTTTATTAATGGAGTACATCTCCTCCTTATTTATGGATGAGTTTGGGTAGAAGAAAATCTAACATGCTTGCTCGGACGGGTCTACTCGGTTGAGCGCCGGTCGCGATCCCTGATTTTGGGTATGACAAACTTGTTATCAGAGCCTAAGGTTTTAAAGTGTCCTAGGATTTCTCGAAGCCGTATCTAGTAGAGTCCATTTTATCGGTGTGTTGTCCACCACATCTATAACTTGGAGGCTACTTGGACATTTAGGAATTTCACCCTTCTTTGGTACTCCAGATCGTGCAATAGAGCTCAAGATAGAAAGCCAATTTCCTCGTCATTTCTCATTTTCTAGATGAGTAATCCACGAGTTCGAAGCAGCAATGTAGGAATGACCCCACCTTTGAAATTGGGGGAGATTGCACAACAGTTTGTTAGGAGAATGTATCGAGCCATGGAGGGATTAGACGAACGTGTTGCTAGGAGAAATGTCCTTATTCCTATCAATGTATTGCTCCACCGGATCATGTGGTGAGACCACCTAAGAAACAAAAGGGGTTTTTTGGTACCAATGCATGTTATGGTTGTGGAGTGGAGGTGCATCTGTTAAGGCACTCCCCCGTCAATCTAAAGTTACCACGTAAGTCACTCCTTTGTACATCATTTTGAACACCACATACTTTTCCTTATTATATATGTACACCTGTATTGGGAGCCTGCATAGAGATTGTCTTAACAAGAATCTGAATCACAAAACATTGTATGTATCCACTTTCTGAACGAGACACATTATTCATGAAGCCACTCTATTAGAAATTCTCTTACTTACAACCTCTTGGGGAATTGAGTTCTATAATGATTTCTTTGAATTTAATCACAAACCTAGGTTAATACTTCCCACTTGCTTCCCAAAATTCTCAATAAAGTACTATACCTGATGAATTTCTTATAGAACCTCATGTTTCAAATGGATAACATTCGCTCATTTTTGCTTATGCATACACCGTCACAATGTTTACCTGCGTGGTATCAAATCCAATGTAAGACAACCTAGTGTTGAGATTTTTCTTGAGCCTCTCCCTCTCTCTCCTATGTATGTGGCACATAGGATTTGGGGTTCCACTTTACTCCATTGTGAGCATTATCATAAAAACCCCTTCACTATTTAGTAACATAACCTCAGCACCTATCATATGTGTGCATGTCAATCAAAATAGTCACTATGTGCATAAAGTCTCTCTGAAAATTGAGATCCTCACATCTCCGCCATAGGAAGATCTTGTGCAACCATCTTATTATAACTTTCGTGCCCACTTGGGACTCCCGCAATAAGTAGCTTACTTTTTTCCTAGTATGTGGTTTCCCGTGATGTGGTCTTATATTGCAGTTTGGGAGAGTTAATATAATAGAAACATGTCCAGCTCATAACAAATGTTCATTTTCTCTTTATACCTCCACAACATGGGTTAATTGTGTCCCTTAGTTAGTGAATTCATTGTGCTAGTTTCTCGACACTTGTTCCATAACCATGAGAGATCGTGTCCTTCTATGTATCACTATAACACTTCCTCTCTCATAATAACCCTTAATAGGCCCTCCGTCCAGACCAAATGCACCTTTGGGGGTTATCATAGCATAACGTATGCTTGTCATGTTCTCGTATCTTTCATTAGTATCTGGGTACTTTTCAAGTCATGGCTAACTCGTTATGAACATATGCAAACCTTCTATAATTATTTTATATTGTCTCATTGGGTTCAGTTGTCTTTACACACTCGACTTCTAGAATCATTGACTATGTCATTGTCATGTGTCGGGAGTTTTACTATCCTTGTCATTCCACCTCTCTGGGTGGATACAAGTTTTATTTTTCGTTCTCCCCGGAGCATCATGTTAACCATTAGAACCCCTCTAACCAATGCATGATTCCTTCCCAATAATAATATGTCCCCGCTACATGGATTGACTTGTGTATGGTGGAGGTTAAGTAGCCTTACTGTGACCTTTCCTTCCCCACTTCAGGTGGGCGTTTAAGGTTTTGCACATATTATGAGCATATTGATTTGAATGGTAAGTCTATCATATCTTTAGTCCTCTCATATAGGATCAACTATTGGGAAATGGTTAAGCTGCCAGAATTGTAATAACCTCACAAGTGTTCAACCTCTTTTTCAGGCGTAGTTTCCCTAGGTCAAACACTGTCAAGGGTGTAACCCATATTCATGTATTTTTTTGAAATCTCTCTCACATCCATGTTGCACGAATCTTCCCATTTTGAGCTAAACTGGTTTTCCCTATACTCAAGGAGGCAACCGGTGTGACATACTTGATTATTTCTCCTTAGAGCTTACTATTATTGGGCAAGGCATATTGTAAAGACCCGTAAAATTTCTACATCTAAAATAATGCCCGAATAGATCCCTGTGCTATTATAACTGTAGAAATTCTTAAAACGGTCCTATTTGAGTAAAAAGTATCCCGGTACTTGAAAGATTAAATTTTCCAGAAATTGCGCGTTATGCGACTCACTATGCGATTGCATAACAGGTATGCGGACCGCATAGTGGTCGCATACCTGGACAGTAGCCTCTCTAAATTGAGGACAACTATGCGGCCTAGAATGCGATCGCATTTTGGGTATGCGGACTGCATAGTTTTCGCATTCTTGCCCCATGATTTTTGCGAGGAAGTTTATGCGATTGCATAACATATATGCGGACTGCATAGTGGTCGAATACCTGGGCAGTGTGGTTCCCATTTTGACCCATTTGGAGGCAAACTATGCGACAGGAATGCGGACCGCATAGCAGGAATGCAATCGCATTCCTGACCGCATTTCTAAGTCGGGGCTCCTATTTTCTAAATTGAAAACCCGACCCCCTGTTTTATAAAACAACCATTCCCTTCATTTTTAACGAATTTCTAACAAAAATTAGAGAGAGAAGAAGAGAGTTCTTGAGAGATAAGGTTTCAACATCATCAAATTTGATTTTCCAAAATCACTCAAGCCCGAAAATTATCAAGTTATTGTCATTTTCTTCACTCAAAGAGGTAGGTCTTCACCCTATTTCCCCAATTTCTCAGATTTTGTGTAAGAATAAAACACAAATAGGTTGGTTCTTGAAAATTAAAAAGTGAAATCTTGCATGGATGTGAGTTAAACCCCGTAATCTAGTAAATGGAAGAACAAGTTTGGGTAATTATTCTCAAAATGGGGTTAGTAGTCTAAGGGGTCACACAGTGTTTGATAAAATGATCAATTGAGTACAAGATTCTAAATTCTAAGTGAAATATGTCACATTGTGGAATAGATTGACGGTGCTAGACGGTCCGGTGAATTTTGATAAAAATTTAAAAGGGGACGACTCGAGGTTTGTATGGCTAACTTTAATATTCGTAGAGTCACCTTGTTGGTGTCGGAACATTTGGTATGAACTTTTTGCTTGAGTATATATGAATTGATTTTCCGGTTGTGTTGAGGTGTGAGATTTCATTCTCTAATTTTTTCTTAGTCGACTATCGTGATAATTGAAATTGTGAAAGGTGATTTTCTATGTGATTACTCTATCATGTGCAAGGTTCGTTAAATGCTTGAGTATGTTGGTATGAAAGAATGGTAACGAACTCAAATGTGTAAATGTATCTAAGTGATAAGGGCTGCGTAACAAGTAGTGAAAGGGAATCGTGAATTAATCTAATTGAACAAAATGTCCATGGAAATATTGTACATGACTCATTGTTGGCAAGGTTTATTGTGACTTAACTTCATATGGATTGTTGGTTGTAATCAATTTATATTCTTTTTGGTGAGCACCTTTGTGGTTGAATTAATGGATGATAAAGACTATTGTGAACACATGATTGTTTGGGTGTTATGAAATTGTACTCTTGATGATATGAAGCCATGTGATTGAATTGTGGGCTGTTATTGTTTTCTATGAAATGTGATGTTCCAGTGGGATCGGGTTAATGCCGCAACACGAAGTAATAAGGGTGGAGAGGTAACAAGGGTGGAGAGGTGACAAGGGTGGAGTGTAAACCATAAGCTGAAATGTGATCGTGTTAAAATAAGAATCTGTGAGACTCTGAATTGCATTTGTTTTTGTATCACTGTGCACTATGTGTTGGTTCTTTTAACTGCTTTCTATATGTGCATCTCTTGATTTTACTTTGAGTGAAGTTTGCTCATACATACTAGTACCATTCCACAGTACTAACGTCCTTTTTTGTTGAGGGCGCTACATCTTTTATATGGATGCAGGCGGGTCCATAGCTGGTACCTCAGCTCGCCGTTAGTGGTGCCTCCTCCTCATCTTTCAGCAGTACTGGTGAGCCCCACTTCCTCCTGGGGCTGTGTGTAATTCATGTCATCTCTTTTGGGTCTGTTATGTATTGTAAGGTACAGTCGGGGCCTTGCTGCCGGAAAGTATTGTATAAACTCCTAGTATTCGTAGAGGCTCCGTAGATATGATGTGGGTGTATATATTTATTTTGGGTAGTAACTGTACGTATTCGGGAATCGTGGTCCGTGTTGGAAAGTTATGTATGTATTGTGTATGTTTTTGGACATCAACTGTTGAAATGCTAAAAGAGAAATGAACTTATGTTTGTAAATCCACGCTTAAATCCTAAGTCATTATTTCACATTTAATATGGTTCATTATATATACAAGGGAAATGCGTGGGGTAGGAAAGGCAATCCAGGTCCGCTTGACCGGGTTCACCCGGTTAGGTGCCGGTCTCGTCCCTCGATTTTGGGGCGTGACAAACTTGGTATCAGAGCCTAAGGTTTTAAAAGTGTCCTAGGATGTCTCGGAGCCGTGTCTAGTAGAGCCCTTCTTATCGGTGTGTTATCAACCCCATCTATAATTAGGGGGCTACATGGACATTTAGGAAAATACCACTTTATTGCTATTCTATATCGTGCGATGTGCTGAAAGGTGAGGTTGTCTATCTCTAACTCGTGCATTGTTCTAATTTTCAGTAAATGGAACCCTAGAAGAGAACTCGACTAGGCCTATAGGCCAATGCCACCCCAGAAGTGGCCGTGAATCCTTTATCTAATGGTGCGGGTGAGAATGATTCCCCGACCCTGAATCTTCCTGACTCTTCCATCCCAGGCCAGGATATTCCTACTCCTGCTCTAGCGGAGGGTGCTACAGTCCCTCCCGCTGATGTTCTTCATCCTTCTTCAATCCCACCTTCCGGTTCCGGTATTTTTTATGGGGACCTCAGGGGAGCTATTCAGATGTTGACTCAGCTAGTGGCCTCCCATGCCCAAATATCACATGCTGCCCCTGCATCCTCTAGCGAGCAAGGGGATTCTTCGGGTTCCAGGGTCAACCGGTTTCTGCGGTTAACCCCTACAGAATTCACAGGCACCGACCTAGAGGCCGACCCTCAGGAGTTTATTAATGAGATGTACAAGACCCTCCGAGTTATGAGGGCTACTGAGACAGAGGGGGTTGAGTTGTCTTCCTATCGTCTGATGGGAGCGTCATATTCGTGGTTTGAAATTTGGGAGAGTTCATGTGGATATGGGAGCCTTCCAGCGAGGTGGGAGGAGTTTGTGGTTGCTTTTGTGGATCATTTCTTGCCTGCCGAGATTATGGAAGCATGTGCTATAGAGTTTGAGGCCCTCAAGCAGGGCAACATGAGTGTGTGGGAGTATCATATGGATTTTGTGTGCTTGTCCAAATATGTTTTTCACATGATGCCGACCATGGAGGCCAGAGTTCGACGGTTTGTTCAGGGCCTTGGTCCCTTGGTTGTTAATGAAGCTGCTACATCTGTCTTGCATTCAGATATGAATTATGAGAAAATAGTGGGATTCGCCGAAGCTACAGAGGCTCATAAATTGGAAATAAGGATGGAGAGAGAGAGAGAGCTGTAGTAGGTCCTGGTCAGCGGGCAACCCTAGAAGCTCAGTTGGAGGTGTGAGATCAGCCCTTGGGAGAGGATCATCAGAGCCACCTCAGTCATATGCTCAGTCCTCAGCCAGTGCGCGGCCATCAGGGCACAATTATCAGCATGAAGGTTGTTTTAGACCCGGTTCAGTTAGCAGGAGGTTCCATAAGTCGGGCCGTTCAGGTGGGAGGTTCCAGCAACAGCGGAGGGTCCCATGCCCTAAGTGTGGGAGATTTCATACTGAGCATTGTTACTTGGATATTCCGGTATGCTATAGATGTGGAGAGTCCAGTGAGACTGCCGCGCACCCAGTCAGGGCGCGGGTAGGGGTACTGCTCAGCTATCCAGCTCTTCAGCCGCTATAACTTAAGCACGCCCTCCAGCTCCAGCAGGGCGCGGAGCAGCTAGGGGTAGAGCGCGGGGTCAAGGGGGACCTAGCCGATTTTATGCTTTGAGTGGTCGCCAGAGCACCGAGGCTTCTCCAGATGTTGTCACAGGTATTTTGACTGTCCAGTCACACGATGTTTATGCTCTTATTGATCTCGGGTCTTCCTTGTCATATGTTACTTAATTTATTGCTTCAAGTTTTAGGATAGAACTCGAACAGCTTCACGAGTCATTCTCTATGTCGACTCCGGTTGGTGATTCCATTACGGCCGTGCGAGTCTATAGGAATTGTGTTGTCACGGTGCGTGGTCGGGATACCACGGCCGATCTTATTGAGTTAAAAATGGTAGATTTTGATGTAATTATGGGGATGGATTGGCTCTATTCGTGCTTTGCTAAACTCGACTGCCGAACCAGAATTATGAGGCTCGAGTTTCCTAATGAATCAGTTATCAAGTGGGAGGGGAATAATGTTGTGACAAGAGGTTGATTCATTTCCTACCTTAAAGCCTCAAAGATGATCCAAAAGGGATGCATCTATCATTTGGTCCGGGTTGCGGACACCAGTTCAGAGGTGCCTGCTCCCGAATCTGTGCCTGTTGTGAATGAATTTCTTGAAGTATTTCTGGATGAACTTCCTGGGATTCCTCCAGATAGAGAGATTGATTTTGGGATTAATGTATTGCCAGATACGCAGCCAATATTTATTGCACCTTACAGGATGGCACCAACAAAATTAATGGAGTTGAAGGAACAATTGAAAGGTCTATTAGAAAAGGGTTTCATTCGGCCTAGTGTGTCGCCTTGGGGCGCACCGGTTCCTTTTGTCAAAAAGAAAGACGTATCTCTTTGTATGTGTAATGATTATCGACAGCACAACAAGTTTACAATCAAAAACAAATACCCATTGCCTCGGATAGATGACTTGTTCAATTAGTTGCAAGGTTTTAAGTTCTTCTAAAAGATTGATTGGCGGTCCGGGTATCATCAGTTAAAAATCAGGGAGCAGGATATTCCTAAGACTTCCTTCAGGACTCGATATGGGCACTTTAAATTTATGGTGATGTCTTTGGGCTAACCAACGCCCCAACAACTTTTATGGATCTTATGAATTGGGTTTTCAAACCGTTTCTCGACTCCTTTGTGATTAGCTTCATTGACGATATTCTTGTTTATTCGCGGAGTCAAGAGGATCATGCTAATCACCTCACAGCAGTTCTGCAGACTCTTCATCAGCACCAATTGTATGCAAAGTTTTCAAAATGTGAGTTTTGGCTAAACTTAATCACCTTTTTGGGCCATGTTGTTTTCAGGGAAGGGATTCGGGTTGATCCCCAAAAGATTGCAGCGGTAAAGGATTGGCCTAGGCCAACGACCCCGACAGAGATTTGCAGTTTCTTGGGTCTAGTTGGATATTATCGGAAGTTCATGGAGGGATTCTCTACTCTAGCCTCCCCATTGACCAATCTGACGCAGAAAGCAGTTAAGTTCCAGTGGTCTGATGCATGTGGAAAGAGTTTTCAGGAATTAAAGTCGAGATTGACTTCGGCACTAGTGTTGACCTTGCCAGAAGGTTCAGAGGGATTTGTGGTTTATTGTGATGCTTTGAGGGTTGGTTTGGGGTGTTTTTTGATGCAATGTGGTAAAGTTATAGCGTATACTTCAAGGCAGCTCAAGAATCATGAGACGAATTATCCGACGCATGATTTAGAGCTCGCATCGGTTGTGTTTGCATTGAAAATATGGCGGCATTATCTTTATGGGGTCCATGTGGACGTGTTCACAGACCACAAGAGTCTTCAGTATTTATTCAAGCAGAAGGACTCAAACTTAAGGTGGCATAGGTGGTTGGAATTTCTCAAGGACTACGATATGAATATTTTGTACCATCCAGGGAAGGCGAATGTGGTAGCCGACTCTCTTAGTTGAAAACCCATGGGTAGCTTGGCACATTTGGAAGCTGGTCAGAGGCTTTTGGCTCGGGAAGTTTATCAGTTGACTAGTCTGGGGGTCTGTCTTTTGACCTCACACGAAGGGGATGTCATGGTGCGTAATGGAGCAGAATATTCGCTTGTAGAAGAAGTCAAGGGAAAGCAATTTAGGGATCCGGCTTTGGCACAGTTGAGGGAAAAAATTTTGAATCACAAGACTTCAGCATTCTCACTCGGCAATGATGACAGTGTCCTGCGGTGCAAGAGAGGTTATGTGTTCCGGATGTGTATGATCTCCGGGAAAGGGTGATGGCAAAGGCTCACAACTCCCGGTATTCAGTACACCCAAGTTCTGTGAAGATGTATCATGATCTCAAAGAGATTTATTGGTTAAATGGTATGAAGAAGGGTGTGGCGGACATTGTGGCTAGGTGTCCGACTTGTCAGCAAGTGAAAGCCGAGCATCAGAGGCCCAGTGGATTGACGCAGCTTATGGAAACACTGATGTGGAAATGGGAGATGATCAATATGAACTTTCTGGTGGGGTTACCTTGCACTCCACGTAGGTTCGACTCGATTTGGGTGATAGTGGATCGACTTATAGAATCATCTCACTTCTTGCTAGTCAAGTCCATCGATACTGCAGAATAGTACGCTCAGTCGTATATCAAAGAAATAGTCAAACTCCATGGCACTCCAGTTTCTATTATCTCGGATCGAGGGGCCCAGTTCACAGCTAACTTTTGGAAAACATTTCAGCAAGGTTTGGGTACTCAGGTAAATCTCAGCACAACATTCCATCCACAAACTGATGGGCAGGCAGAACGGACTATTCAGACGCATGAAGATATTTTGCAGGCTTGTGTATGAGATTTCAAGGGTAGCTGGGATGAACACTTATCGCTTATAGAATTTGCTTATAATAACAGTTTTCATGCTAGTATTCAGATTTCCCCATTTGAGGCGTTGTACAGAAGGAGGTGCACGTCTCCGACTGGATGGTTCGGGGTTAGCGAGGCGGAATTTCTAGGACTGGATCTTGTTCACCAAGCTATGGAAAAAGCTGGAGTCATTGAGGAGAGGATGAAAACTGCTTAGGGTCGTCATAAATCCTATGTGGACGTTTGTCGAAGATATTTGGGGTTCCAAGTACACGATTGGGTATTCTTGAAGGTGTCTCCCATTAAGAGAGTAATGCGGTTTGGGAAGAAAGAAAAATTGAGCCCTAGGTATGTCGGGTCGTATCAGATCGCTCAAAGGATAAGACAGGTGGCCTATCGGCTGGAATTGCCCCCTGAAATGTCATAAGTGCACCCGGTGTTCCATGTGTCTATGTTGAAGAAAGTGGTTGGGGATCCATCAGCCATCGTGTCAGTTGAGACTATTGAGGTTAATGAAGAATTATCATATGAGGAGGTTCCTGTTGCTATTCTTGACAGGCACGTCCGTAGATTGAGGAACAAAGAAATTTCTTCAGTTAAAGTGTTGTGGCGAAGCCAGCAGGTTGAGGAAGCCACGTGGGAAGCGGAAAATGAAATGAAAGAAAAATATCCCCATTTGTTTGAACAAGTCTAGTAGTGATCGTGCGAATTGTCATCTCCAAGCAATCATATGTTATGTTCAGTTTTGTGAAAAAGCACCCCATTTTCCCCTAATTGATCTACTATTGTAACTTCTCAAGTTGTGTCATAATTGTGTATGTTGTGACTATTTTAGTAATGTGCAACCCCTTGAAGTAAATGAAAATTATGTGAAACTCATGTGATGGTTAAATGATTAATTGAAGTGTAGGTTGGTAAGGATTAATTGAAGTATTGGTTGGTAAGGATTAATTGAAGTGTATATGACATGTTGAAGTAATTGAATTATATGGGACTTGTCGAGGTGACCAAATTATGTGCAAGGCCATGAAATAGCTAGTTATGTGTGGAATTGAATAAGAACATGTGTTTCGGGGGCTCTCTGACAGGTGGAGAGGCCTAATTACAAAGGAAACTCTGGCGAAATTTTCAGAAAATATCGGAGTTAGTGAAAAAACAATTAGGGGTTGGCATTGTGTTTTCAAAACCAAATGATTTCCCGATCCTCATTCGAGGACGAATGATTTTAAGTGGGGGAGGATGTAAAGACCCGTAAAATTACTATGTCTAAAATAATGCCCGAATAGGTCCCTGTGTTGTTATAACTGTAGAAATTCTTAAAACGGTCCTATTTTGAGTAAGAAGTATCCCAGAACATGAAAGATTAAATTTTCCGGAAATTGCGTGCTATGCGACGCACTATGCGATCGCATAACAGGTATGCGGACCGCATAGTGGTCGCATATCTGGACAGTAGTCTATCCAAATTGAGGATAACTATGCGGCCCGGAATGCGATCGCACTTTGGGTATGCGGACCGCATAGTTGTTGCATTCTTTCCCCATGGTTTTTGCGAGGGAGGTTATGCGACGCACTATGCGATCGCATAACAGGTATGTGGACCGCATAGTGGTCGCATACCTGGGCACTGTGGTTCCCATTTTGACCCATTTGGAGGACAACTATGCGACAGGAATGCGGACGACATAGCAGGAATGTGATCGCATTCCTCACCGCATTTCTGTGTCGGGGCTCCTATTTTCTAAATTTAAAACACGACCCCCTGATTTATAAAACACCCCTTCCCTTCATTTTTGACGAATTTTCGACCAAAAATAGAGAGAGAAGAAGTGAGTTCTTGAGAGAGAAGATTTCAACATCATCCAATTTGATTTCCCAAAATCACTCAATCCCGGAAATTATGAAGTTATCGTCATCTTCTTCACTCAAAGATGTAAGTCTTCACCCTATTTTGCCAATTTCTCAGATTTTGTGTAAGAATAAAACACACATAGGTTGGTTCTTGAAAATTAAAAGTTAAATCTTGCATGCATGTGAGTTAAACCCCGTAATCTAGTAAAACGAAGAACAAGTTTGGGTAATTATTCTCAAAAGGGGGTTAGTAGTCTAAGGGGTCACATAGTGTATGATAAAATGCTCAATTGAGTACAAGATTCCTAATTCTAAGTGAAATATGTCACATTGTGGACTAGACGGTGCTAGACGATACGGTGAATTGTGATAAAAATTAAAAAGGGGACAACTCGAGGTATGTATGGCTAACTTTAATCATTGTGGAGTCACCTTGTTGGTGTCTGAAAATTCGGTATGAATTTTTTGCTGAGTATATGTGAATTGATTGTCCGGTTGTGTTGAGGTGTGAGATTTCATTCTCTAATTTTTTCTGAGTCGACTATCGTGATAATTGAAATTGTGAAAGGTGATTTCTATGTGATTACTCTATCATGTGAAAGGTTCGTTAAATGCTTGAGTATGTTGGTATGAAAGAATGGTAACGAACTCAAACGTGTAATTGTATCTAAGTGATAAGGGTTGTGCAACAAGTAGTGAAAGGGAATCGTAAATTAATCTAATTGAACTGAATGACCATGGAAATATCGTATATGACTCATTGTTGGCAAGGTTTATTGTGGCTTAACTTCATATGGATTGTCGGTTGTAATGAATTTATATTCTTGTTGATGAGCACCTTTGTGGTTGAATTAATGGATGATAAAGACTATTGCGAACACATGATTGTTTGGGTGTTATGAAATTGTACTCTTGATGATATGAATCCATGTGATTGAATTGTGGGCTGTTATTGTTTGCTATGAAATGTGATGGTCCGATGGGATCGGGTTACACGCTGCAACGCGAAGTAATAAGGGTGGAGAGGTAACAAGGGTGGAGTGTAAACTGTACGGTGGGATCGGGTTGCACGCCGCAACACGAAGTAATAAGGGTGGAGAGGTAATAAGGGTGAAGTGTAACTTGTACGGTGGGATCGGGTTGCACGCTGCAACACAAAGTAATAAGGGTGGAGAGGCGACAAGGGTGGAGTCTAAACTGTAAGCTTAAATGTGATCGTGCTGAAATAAGAATCTGTGAGACTCTCAATTGTATTTGTTTTTGTATTATTGTGCACTATGTGTTGGTTCCTTTAATTGCTTTCTATTTGTGCATCTCTTGATTTTACTTTGAGTAAAGTTTGCTCATACATACTAGTACAATTCCACAGTACTAACGTACCTTTTGCCGGGGGCGCTACATCTTTTATATGGATGTAGGTGGGTTTATAGTAGGTAGCTCAGCTTGCCGTTAGTGGTGCCTCCTCCTCATCTTTCAGCAGTACTGGTGAGCCTAGTTCCTTCCGGGGCCGTGTGTAATTCATGCAATCTCTTTTGGGTACGTTATGTATTGTAAGGTATAGTCGGGGCATTGTTGCCGGCAAGTATTGTATAAACTCCTAGTATTCGTAGAGGCTCCGTAGAGATAATGTGGGTGTATATATGTACTTTGGGTAGTAACTGTATGTATTCGGGAATCGTGGTCCGTGTTGGAAAGTTATGTATGTATTGTGTATATTTTTGGGAATCAACTATTTAAATGTTAAAAGAGAAATGAATTAAAGTCTTTAAGTCCACGCTTAAATCCTAAGTTGTTATTTCACATGGAATATGGTGCACGGTATATACGGGGGAAACGTGTGGGGTAGGAAAGGCAATCCAGATCCGCTTTACCGGATTCACCCGGTTAGGTGCCACTCTCGTCCCTTGATTTTGGGGCGTGACACATATATGGAATAGAAAACTTGTTACTATCCATTGCATAACTCGTTGCCTTCCAATAATAACTAATGCTAATGTCTTTGTCCTCCCGATCATGCCTCACATGTATCTCATGTCTAGAAAGACCCACTTCTTTTAGATCTTAGGATCACATACATGGTTCCCACATTATCAATGCGTGCTACTTACCTCTATGACTCATTTGTCTAATAATTGATGTCATCAAAGTGATTAACCATGTCAGCATTATTAGTAGTAATCTCCGTATCTCTTAGCATATAACCTCATGAAATACTCTACTCAGCACATTAATGGATTTTTGAAGAATTCCAGCCCTCTCTTTAACTCTGTTGTTCCTCATTGTATTAAATCTACGGGGGATTGAAGGTTCAAACATGTCAAAGAAGAAGCATCACCCTGTGATCACATATATTTGATAGGTAATTTTAGGTTTAATTTATGATAGCACATCTTAGAGTAATTGTTGAAGGTCATCAAAGGTTTAGTTTGGGTGTTCCGTTGAGATTTAGAGTTTAAGAGGGTGAACTGGTTATTCTAAATATTTTGTCCCTGAAGATATTATGTGAATTAATGATGAATGTGAAATAAGTGTAGTTCACATTAGGCCTAACTATGAGTATGATGTTTTCCCATCGTTGTTCTCCATGTACCCTGTGTTTTCATATGCCTATGTCTAAAAATCTAAGTTGGATATAATTTGTGTATAATTCCCGTGGAAACTACAGAAAGTGAAGTTAATGGATATATGGCTTGTGAGGGGTATCTATTTGTCATCCTTGTTAGATAAGTTTAGGAGTTGAGATTGTTTCTGTGAATGTGTTACGGTGAAGTCCCTAAATCGAGGAGGCCACCTTGAGGGCTGAAAGTGTTGTGGAAAGAAAATATTTTTGCTTGATTGTATAGCAATTTTTTGATTTGAAAGGTACCTTCTAGGTGTTATGATTTAAAAATGTGTAGTTCATGTCCAGATATCATTATGATAATGTAGTGCTTGTAATCTTGAGATTAGTGTTATTGAAATATAGATTGTGGTGCTTTGTCAAGTTGTGGATATGTTGTTAGGATGGTTTTTGTGGTTCTCTGGTAGGTGGATAGGCCTAGTTACAGGGGTGACACTGCCAAAATTTCTGAAAATTTTGGGAGCTAGTCAAATTTGGGGATTTGAGATATGTGAGAAAAGAGATAAATTATGTTAAGTGTTTGGGGAGGACACTACTTCTCATTCGAGGTCGAATGATCCTAAGTGGGGGAGAATGTAAAGCCCCAGAAAAAATATTTCTCTAAGTAATTTAAGATTTTGTGTTGCCAAGGTATGCTAATTATAATAGTTTATGTGTTATTAATATGGTGGATATCAAAGGGATATGGTAATAAGTGAACTAGGCTTATTATAAGTAATGTGGGGTCTAAGGAGAGGCCTAAGTCTAAGTCAAGATGGAAAATTACATAATAGGCGAAAATTCCAGATGAGTTTGCACTAGTCCAAACTTTGAACGAGCATATCTACATATGTAAGGTGTTATGTGATGCACATCCGATAAAATCAAAGATCTTCTAGTATTGTTTCTAACGAATTAAACTGTTTTTCATTTGGACACTCTTACGATAAGTTATGACCAAATTATCAAAAGTTGGAAAAATTTTATTCTGCGACCGCAGAATCATTCTCCGAACCGCAAAAATGGTATGCGAACCGCAAAATGGTCGCAGACCTGCACAGTGCTCACCAGTTTTGTGATCCATCATGTGAACCGCATACCCAATCTACGATCCATTTTGCGACCGCAGACCTGATTTCGGAGGCTTCATTTTCCTATTTTCATAACATGGCCCATTTTGATAAATAAGCTTTGGGCTTTATTTGTGGTGATTTTTTGGTGAATCTAGAGAGAGGCGAGAGCATTTTAGAGAGGGAATGAGGAAATCTAACATTCTAATCATCCAATCTTGCACCAATTCGTAAGAATCAAAGAAGCTAATCACTAGATCATTATCTTTCTAGGTAAGTCCTACTTCTAAGATTTCATATAAGAGGTTATGAGTTAAAATATATATTGTGAGGTAGGAAAGGAGCCATGCATGTGACACAAAGTTATAGTATGGGAAGTAATGAACCATTTTGGGTAGTTTCTTCTTGAAATTGGTTGAGAGATGAAAATATCTCCATTGTAAAGCCTTGTAGACAATTTCACATGTTAGGTGTTTGACAAAATTCCTAAGATAGTTACATCATGGGAATCCTTCTAATTATTAACTGATCTTCATTATCTTCATGTAGATTGTTATTACTAGAAGTGTTGGGGAGCTGTAGTAACTTAAGGAAAGCTTAAACAAGGTATGTTGGCTAAATTTTCTCTCTTAGAATTGAATTCCATAATGTTCCCGTATTTTCAAGTATGGTTGGCTCAAGATTCCTAATTTCTATATTCGGAGTTATCTCCTATAAACATGACTATTCCGAATGAGCCTTATGTCGAAAGATATATGTTCAAAGTGTGGTTTTCGTATTACGATGTTATGGCTTTGAGTCGTGTTCCAAATGAAACTAGTATGCCAAATTGTGTGAGAAAAACTCAATATGCTTGACACTCTTAATTGCTCATACGCACGCCTAAATCCTTGATTGAACATATCTTGTTGTCGATAATCTATTAGGTTGCTTGAAAATGAAATAAGTGAATTGGGAAATAGATTGTGGCCAACGTGCCAAGATTTTAAGTTATAATTATGGCTAGTGGCGCCTATTAAATGAGAGAATGTGATAAAGATTAGAAAATGGCCTCGACTCAATTGCTTAAAAGTGATTTCAAAAATAGAAATGCATGAAAGCTTTTGTACCTAATTCATGCCCATAGTGGTTATTTAACTTATTCTTTGATTTATAAATGTATCCAGCATGACTCGAGCTCTTACACTCAGGTGTTGAAATTGTACATTGTCATTTCTGGGAAGAGTATCGCAACAGTAAATGGTGTATTGATTGTTTATGATTTTGATGTGTGTTTCAATTCCTGGTTGGGATGCCCCATTATTTTGGATGAAACCTTTTGTGTTTGAAGTTTCCATCACAAATGAATTTGAGATATATGATTTCTGAACTATTCTATATGTTGACATTTGATGGTGATCTTTGAAACTGAAAGAAATAAAAGTGTTGAATATGGAATACGGCCAAGCACCAAGAATAACGTCATAATTGGGGCCCCTCATGCCAATTTTAGTGAAATGATGGGAAGAAATATGAAATTGTGAATATGGTTGATGTCTCAAATGAGATGGCTTAGCCGATCGGGCCGAGATCAGTCTCCGTGTAATAACACGGTGGTATTATGGATGAAATTGTGAATATGGTTGGTGTCTCAAATGATATGGCTTAGCCGATCGGGCCGAGATCAGACTCTGGTGTAATGACACGATGGTATTGTGGATAAAACTGTGAATATGGTTGATGTCTCAAATGAGATGGCTTAGCCGATCGGGCAAAGATCGGACTCCGTGTAATAACACGGTGGTATTGTGTATGAAATTGTGAATATGGTTGATGTCTCAAATGAGATGGCTTAGCCAATCGGGCCGAGATCGGACTCCGTGTAAGAACATGGTGGTATTGTGGACTGTGGCATATTGGGACTAAAAACCACCCAACCTAGTAATGTGGAAATCGACTTGAAAATCTAGGTCATCTTTAAGTTATTGTTTTAAGTGTTATTTAAATCTCATATNCCCCCCCCCCCCCTCCATGTATTAATGTTCATTCTACTGAGATGGTGTTTTAGTTTCACATACTAGTACTATTCGATAGTACTAACGTCCATTTTTTCATGGGCGTTGCATCTTTAATGGATACAGGTGGTTCTACAGTAGGCAGCAGTGATCAGTGACAGCGGTACACTCTCTTCAGCTGACTTGGTGAGCCCCACTTTATTTCGGGGTCATAAATCTCTTGTTTCTCATGTACTTTGTGTTTTAAGGTATAGTCGGAGCCTTGTTGCCGACATTTCCATATTACTCTTCAGTTGTACTTAAAGCCTCCCTAGAGAGGTTGTGAGTGGTGGTTGATGTTGGGAGTCAAAAATAGAAATGTTGGTATTTAGCCAACATCTTTTTCATTAAATCTGTAAACTTGTAATATTTTGGAAATTATGAATGAAGCTACTAACGGAAATGAAATAGAAGTTTCTAATAAAAACTACTTAGTGTTCGATTAATGGATTACATCTCCTCCTTATTTATGGATGAGTTTTGGTAGAAGGAAATCTAATAGTCTTGCTCGGGCGAGTTTACTCGGTTGAGCGTCGGTCATGCTCCCAGAGTTTGGGGCGTGACACTATTAATTGAAGGAATCGGGACTTTACTTTGTTGATTGTGAGTTAGCTTGCTTAGCAAGTATGGCTAGGTGCAATCACGCCCTGAGAGGGGATTTTGGGTCGTGACAAGATCATATCAGAGGATGGAGTTACTTAGGTCTCGTGAGTCACGAGAAAGTCTAGTTGAGTCATGCAGATCGGTAAGGAGACATATGAACTTATCTTCAAGAGGCTACAAGGCTGTTAGGAAAACTTCTCTTTCTTTCATTCTCTATCGTGTTGATTTGTTTATCCCTAAGTTTGAATCTTTTCTTTTCTATCCTCTCACAGATGGTGAGGACACGTTCTTCTCGTATAGCTGAGCAGGCACCAGTAACCTAGGCTAGGTCCGCATAAGGCCAGGGATGAGGAGAAGGCAGTGGTGATGCACAGGCCACAATCAGGGGCTTTCCCAATCAGTTGCTGTGGAGCCACCATTAATTCATGTTGATGAGTAGATTCCGGATTATGTTAAGTCGGTTGGACATGTTTAGGCCTTTGTGAGGTTTATTGCTACACAAATAATTTAGGATGCACTTGCTTGTCTTGTTTGGCTGGTGGATAGTTTAACACAGGCTGGAGTACTTCCAGTGGCACCTACTATTTCTCAGGCTGATGGAGAAGCACAGACTCCTGCTACTCATACCCCTGAGTAGGATGCTACCATGTATCATACACCAGTAGTAGTACCGATTGGTGGACAACCTCTTGTGGTTGTTGTTAGGTTAGTAGTAGAGGTTGCTATATCTGAAGAGGAGCAGGAAATATCTAATCAGTTCAGGAACATGAGTCCTCCACATATTGATGGTGTTCCTTTAGAATATGCACAAGATTTCTTAGATACTTGCTAGGAGATTCTGCGGAATATTGATTTGGTTGAGCCGAATGGGGTCGATTTCATTAATTTCCATCTTAAGGGGCCATTCAACAAGAAGTGGCAATCATATAAGAGTGGTATGCTAGCAAGGTCACATCCATTCAATTGAAGTCAGCATTCACATCTCTTCTTAGAGAAGTCAATTCCCGTCATGATAAGGGATGATATGTGTGGTATGTTTGAGCACCTCCAATAGAGTCTATGTCTGTGACCGAGTACGGGATTTGATTCACTGAATTATCTCATCATACAGCTTTTCAAATTCCCATCGAGGTTGACAAGGTAAGGAGGTTCACATAGGAGTTGAATTTTGGTCTCAAGATTTCTATGGCTAGGGAGGCGGAGATTGAGACTACATTCTTTCAGGCTATGCATATAACATAAATTATTGATTGTATTCAGGATCAGAGTAGGGAGACCATGGTGATAAGGGAAAGAGGCCTTTACATCCTGGCAGTTTTAGTGATACCTCGCTTGGAGGTAGATATCATTCTAGGAGAAGGCATTCTAGCTGGCAAGTTCCTTCAGCTTATCAGCTTGCTCATGGCCTTCGGTTTAGGGTTCTTCTAGGTTGTACTCAGGTTACTAGAGGTAGCCTCAAATTCAACAGCCATTCTTAGCTCGATTATTTGAGTGTGGAGAGGTGGGGAATATAAAGAGGGATTGCCCCATACGTGCTAAAGGCGTAACACATCAAGGTTCTCAGGCAGTGACTCCAGCGCGAGTTATTACACCATAAACCCCACTAGCTAAGGAGGGAGCCCAGGCAATCAGGGGGAATCCTATAGGTAGAGATTATTCTAGCAGAGGTCAGACTTGTTGTTATGTGCTTCCAGGTAGACTCGAGGTGGAGGTTTCCAATGCAGTTATTACAAGTATTGATTCAGTCTTTCATAGACATTCATCAATTATATTAGATTCTAGTTCTACATATTCCTATGTGTCATCATACTTTCTCACATTTAGACTTGCTCTGTAGTTCTCTTGATATCTATTTTCATGTATCTACACATATTGTTCACTCTATTGTAGTGGATTGTGTGTATCAGTGTTGTGTGGTTAACATTGGGACCTATGAGACTAGTGTTGATCTTCTAATGCTTAGTATGGTGGATTTTGAAGTGATTTTTTGTATGGATTGGCTTTCTCCGTACTATTATAATCTTGATTTGCACGCTATGATTGTGATGTTGGCTATACCAGGGTTGAAAAGGTCAGAATGGAGGGGGTTCTCTTGGTCATACTCCTAGTAGAGTTATTTTATTTCTAAAGGTTCAGCGGAACGTTGACTTGAGATCTGATTATCACAAGTTGAAAATTAGGGCTTCGAACATACCTAAGACTAATTTCATGACTCTCTATGGGTATTATGAATTTTTGGTAATGTATTTTGATTTGACTAATTCCCCAACAACTTTCATGCATTTCATTAACACTATGTTTCACCCTTATTAGGATTCTTTTGTCATTGTGTTCATTGATGATATCCTGGTATATTTCTGTAGTGCTGAACAGTACAAGAAGCATAAGAGGATTATGCTCCAAATTCTGAGGGAAAGAAGTTATATGCTAAGTTCTCCATGAGTGTTCTTTGGTTGGAGTCGATTGAACTCTTGTGTCGTGTGGTGTATAGTGATAGGATTAAGGTGGATCCAAAGAAGCTTGAGGCTGGTCAGAGTTGGCCCAGACCTTTTACCGCTTTGGAGATTAGGAGTTTCTTAGGTTTTCCTTGTTACTAACGTCGATTTATGTAAGGGTTATGATCTATTATAGCTCTATTGCCAAAGTTGATTCAGAGGGTGCTATATTCAGATGGAATGACGAGTGTGAAGAGAGTTTTCAGAAGCTCAAGACTCCTTTGACTACGACTCCAGCTTCGGTATTGCCTTCAGTATTGGGGATGTATATTGTTTATTGCAATGCTTTGTGTGTTGTTCTTGGTTGTGTGTTGATTCTGGACGATAGAGTGATCACCTACACATCGCTCTAGTTGAATCCCCATGGGAAGAACTACCTAGTACATTTGTTGGATTTAGTAACTATTGTACATGCGCTCAACATTTGGAGGCATTATTCATATGGCGTGTCTTGTGAGGTTTACATGGATCATCAGAGTCTTCAACATCTGTTGAAGAAAAAATATTTGAGTTTGAGGCAGTAGAGATGGTTGGAGTTGTTGAGGGTCTTTGATATCACTATCTTGTATCATCCGGGGAAGGCTAACATGGTAGTGGATGCCTTGAGTACAAAGGCGGAGAGTACATAGAGTTTGGAATTTATTCCAGCTGTAGAGAGGCCTTTGTCAATAGATGTTCACTTTTCCCAATATATTCGTGACATTGGATACTTTTGAGCCTAGCAGAGTTCTCGCTTGTATTGTTGCATAGTTGTTATTGTTTGAGCGCATCAAGGCTCG
The DNA here is from genome assembly GCA_005239505.1 of Nicotiana paniculata. Lineage (NCBI taxonomy): Eukaryota > Viridiplantae > Streptophyta > Magnoliopsida > Solanales > Solanaceae > Nicotiana > Nicotiana paniculata. The sequence goes on along the minus strand of ML324679.1, from coordinate 89,066 downwards.
TCAGTATGATGATCCCTGTTTGCTTGCCTTAAGAACATGATATTGCGAGGTGGTTATTGGTGATGATGGGTATTGATGATTCAGGTTCAAATCTATGTTTCTAATTTGGATGGTTTGAGGGAGTTGATTCTTTAGGAGAATCACAATTTGTGATATTCTATTCACCTAGGTGCTACAAAGATGTAGCATGACTTAAAGTAGTATTATTGGCGGCGAAGGATGAAGAAGGACATTGTTGGACATGTGTTGCAGTGTCTTAATTGTTAGTAGGCCAAGTATAAGAAACAGAGGGCATGGGCTTTTCTTCAAATGTTAGATATTCTAGAGTCGAAGTGGTTCGAATTACTATGGACCTTGTTGTAGGATTCCCACGGATTTTGAGGAGATTTTACGATGTTTGGGTCATTTTGGACAGACTAACCAAGTCTGCATATTTATTTCCAGTCATGACTTCCTACACTTCCGAGTAGTTGGCTATGGTCTACAGCAGAGAGATCATCCGTTTTCATGGTGTGACTGTTTCTATCATTTCAGATCGAGGCACTCAGTTTACATTGCACTTTTTGATAGTTGTTCAGTCTCAGATACATGTGGAATTGAGTACTGTATTTAACTCCCAGATAGATGGGCTATCTAAGCATACCATTCATATCTTGGAGGATATGTTGAGAGCTTGTTTTATATATTTTAGATGCCAGTGGGATCAGTTTATACCATTAGCAGAGTTTGCATACAACTATAATACTAATCTAGTATCCAGATGGCTCCATGTGAGGCATTATATTTGAGTCGATGTCGTTCTCTAGTTGGTTGTTTTGAGCTTGGTGAGGCTAGGTTGTTGGGTACATATTTTGTTTGTGATGTTTTGGAGAAGGTGAATCTGTTTTAGAAATGGCTTCATACAACATAGTCCAAGAAAAAGAGTTATGCTAATCGGAAGGTTTGTGATGTGGCTTTCATGGAGGGTGAGAGGATTCTTCTTAGAGTTTTAGAGTGATGAGATTTGGAAAGAATGGAAGTTAATCCCTTGGTATATTTGGCCATCAGAGTTGTTAGAGAGGGTTGGTGAGGTGACCGACAGACTTGCTTTTCCACCTAGCATGTTAGGAGTTCATCTAGTGTTTCATGTTTCCATGTTTTGGAAGTACAATGAAGATAAGTCACAGGTGTCGGATTTCAACTCACTGTAGTTGGATGAGAATTTTGCATTTCAAGAAGTGTCGGTGGCCATTTTAGATAGGCTGGTTCAAAAATTGAGGTCAAAAAAGTGTTCACCAGTGAAGGCTCTGTGGAGAGGTCAACCGATCGAGGAAGCGACTTGGGAGACCCAACATGATATGTAGAAAAAATATTCTCATCTTTTTTGTTTTCTAGGTATGTTTCTAAATCAGTTCAAGGACAAATGATAGTTTATCTGATGCTCCTCATATTTATTTGTTATTTTTGTATTGCGTGGGTTGTTAGTTTGGTTTTTAGAAGGTTCGAGAGTGAATTGAGACACTTAGTCTTATTGTTGAAGCTTAAGTATTAGGAGTTGACCGAGGTCTGACTATTGAATAGACGAATTCATATTGGTGATTTAATGGTTTCATTCGGTTTGTATGGTGATTTTGAACTTATGCGCATGTTTGGATTTGGATTCGGAGTTTCCTAGGAGGTTTTAGCTCTTTTTGCTGAAGGTTGGCAACTTCAAGGTTTGTAGAACTCATATGTTTGATTGTGAGTTTACTTTGATAGTATCCGTGTCTGTTTGATGTTCGGGGACTTTGGTTAGGTTCATTTGGTTGATTGGAACTTGTGAGCAATGTTTTGTCGATTTAATAATGTCTAAGTATGATTCAGAAGCATTCGGTGAAGTTGGAATATTTGGAAGTAAAGAGATGGATTTTTGGCATCAATTCTTGGTTTTGATGTTATTCTTAGTGTTTCGAGCCCTTGGCCAAGATTGAATTAGGTATAGGGACTTGTCGGTATGATTGGACAGGATCCTGGGGGCTAGCGTGTATTAGGTATATTATTTGACTCTCACGATTGTATTATGTATATGATTTTACTATCACGATTATGGAGGGGGTGATTTTGTAGGCTAAATTTTACTCTTCACATTTACGTGAGTGGTTTCGTGTTCGTGAAGGGCTGAGGGAAGGTGCTTCACGTTCATGTGCATGGGGCCGCTTTCGTAAAGGTTTGGCATCAGGCAGATGGATTCCCTTTGCATGCGCGAGGCATGGATCGCGTTCGATTAGCCTGGGCAGGCTTGGGAATCGTGTTCGCGTAAGGTACTTCACGTTTGTGATGTGGACTTGCAGTTGGTAGGATTGTTTGCCTAAATAATGCAATTTTTTTAAAACATAATGCACAAAAGTAAATAATTTGGTCGAGTCATAGGATGTGACATGCTTTGAGATATTGCGACCTTCTTAACTAAAAATTTTGAGGACCCTCTCAAAATTCTACCCCAATTTAATGTATACTTCTTGTGATACTCTTCTCGATGATCTTTGACCTAATGAGATTGACGAATACTCGAAATCTTGCCCTGGTTCATGACCATAGAGTGGAATGAATATTTTATTATGATGTGACTGAACACATATGGTTGTTTACGTATCCATTCTTAAATGGGAATCTGGTCAAACGTAGTTCATGTTACATCAAAAGAAAGTGCAACTATAATCTCAAACATAATATCTTTTGGCGGTGTCTGAATTGATGGGTTTTGGCCATATCTCTATGTCCATCTCTGCAAGTGTGAGTGCTCATCCTGTCAGTACTCGGTGAACCATGTACGGACCTTTCCAGTTAGGTGAGAACTTTCCTTTCTCTTCATCCTGATGCGGGAAGATCTGCTTCAACACTAATTACCCCGGTATGAATTTCCTCGATCTAACATTCTTGTTGAAAGCCCTTGACATTCTATTCCGGTAGAGTTGACTGTGAAACACCGTGTTCATCCTTTTACCATCAATGAGAGAGAGTTGCTCATAACGGCTTTGCATCCATTCCGCATCATTGTACTCGACCTCTTGTATGATTCTTAGGGAAGGAATTTCCAATTTGGTGGGTACGATGGCTTTAGTACCATAGACCATTAAAAGGGGGTTTCCCTAGTTGATGTGTGGACCGTGGTGCGTTACCCGAGTAGAGAAAATGATAGCTTCGCATACCATTGCTTGTAATTTTCCATCATCTTCCTTAATATCTTCTTCATATTCTTGTTGGCGGCTTCCACGACTCTATTCATTTGTGGCCTATGTGTTGTAGAGTTCTGGTGCATGATTTTGAATTTTTCGTACATAGCTTTCATCAGATCACTATTGAGAATGGAAGCATTGTTGGTAACGATTGACTCAGGTACTTCGAATCGCAAAACAATGAGATCCCCGACGAAATCTACTACGACCATCTTAGTCACAGCTCTATGGGAAGCAGCTTCAACCCATTTTGTGTATTAATCTATGCCACCAAGATGAATTTATGTCCGTCGGAAGAAGCAGGTTTGATTTTTCCGATGACATCCATGCCCCAAGTGGAGAAAGGCCAGGGTGAACTTGTTGCATTGAGTTCATTGGGTGGTACCCGTATCATGTCAGCATGTACCTGACATTGGTGGCACTTTTGTACATATTCAATGTAGCCTTGTCGCCATACTCATCCAGAAATATTCTGCTCTTAGTATATTTTTGGCTAGAACGAAACCATTAATGTGAGTTTCGCAAGTTCCAATGTGTATCTCTTCTAGAAACCTAGATTCCTCCTTGACATCGACACATTGTAGCAGCCCCAAATCAGGAGTCCTTCGATACAGAGTTCCTCCGCTCTAAAAGAAATGGTTGGAAAATCTTCAAAGCGTATGCTTTTGAGTATGTGAAGTATTTTCTGGGTATTCTCCTTTCTCCAAATGCTCCTTGATATCGTGAAACCATGGATTTTCATCGAACTCTTCTTCAACATGAGCACAATAAGTTGACTGCTTATAGATTTCTTTTGGGATGGGATCAATAAAGTTTTTGTCTGGGTGATGTATTATGGAAGACAAGGTATCCAGCGCATCTCCAAACTCGTTTTGAATTCTCAGAACGTGTTTGAACTCTATCTTTGTGAACCCCTTGATTATATCTTGCACACGGTGTAGGTACGACAATATTTTGGTGTTTTCGGTGGCTCATTCTTCGAGTACTTAATGTATTAGCAAAACCAAATCTTCAATTACCAGCAATTCCCGAATATTCATGTCGATGGAAAACCTAAGTCCCAAAATGCAAACCTTATATTCCACATATTTTTGGTGCACGGGAACCTGAGCTTGGAGGATACCGGATAATATTGATAGGTTTCTGACACCAGAACAACTCTGATGCCCACTCATTTGAAGTTCGTGGCTCCATTGAAAAACATCCTCTAACCATCATATTCTTCTACAATGTGAACTTCCTCGTCGAGAAAATACGTCTTATATGGTTCGTATTCTCTGTCCACAGGGTTCTCTGCCAGGTGATCGGCTAATGCCTTCCCCTTAACTGCTTTCTGAGTGACATAGATGATATCGAGCTCCCTCAATAGTATGTGACACTTTGCTAGCTTACCCATAGTCATGTTTTTATGAAACATGTATTTCAACAGACCCATCATTGATATGATATATGTTGTGTACGCGTAGAAGTAGTGTCTCAATTTCTGGGCTATCCATGACAAGGCACAATATGTACATTCCAACAGAGAGTACCGGTATTCGTAAGGTGTGAACGTCTTACTCAGATATTATATTTCTTGCTCATTCCTTCCAATCTCGTCATGTTTCCCCAAGACGTAACCAAAGGCTCCACCGAACACGGATAGGTACATCACTAAAGGTCTACCGGGCTCTAGAGGGACCAACACGGGCGGCTTGGATAGGTACTCCTTGATTTTATCAAAATCCTTTTGACACTCTTCAGTCCAACTCGCCGTAACATCTTTCCTCACCATTTTAAAGATTGGATCACATATTACCGTTGATTATGCTATAAAGCGGCTGAAATAATTGAGGCGGCCCAGAAAACTCATTACATCCTTCTTGCTCTTCGGTAGTTGCAGGTCCTGAATAGCTTTGATCTTTGACGATCTAACTTAATGCCACGGCGACTCATTTCCCAGTAGGGACTCCGAAAGCACATTTTGCAGGATTCAACATCAAATTGTACTTTCGTAGTCGGTCGAAAAACTTCCTAAAGTTTGCTATGTGATCCGAACTCCTTTTAGAGTTGATGATGACATCATTCATGTACATCTTTATTTCCTTGAGTATCATATCGTGTATAAGAGTAATTATGGCCCTCACGTTGGTTGCCCCGGTGTTCTTCAAACCTAACGGCATCATTTTGTAGCAGTATATTCCCCATAGGATTATGAAGGTTGTCTTTTCGGCATCCTATTCATCCATCAAAATCTCGTGATATCTTGCGAAACAATCCATAATGGATTAAAGTTCATGCTTGGCGCAATTGTTGATCAGTATGTGTTGTTGGGCAACGGGAAATTATCCTTTGGACTTGCTATGTTCAGATCCCGATAGTCGACGCATAGCTTGACTTTCCCATCCTTTAGTGGTAGTGGAACAATGTTGGCTAGCTAGGTTGGGTACTCGACCACCCGAAGGACCTTGGCTTTGATTTTCTTGGAAACCTCCTCTTTTATCTTTAAACTCATATCTGGCTTGAAGTTTCTAAGTTTCTGCTTTACCGGCGGACACCTAGGGTTCGTAGGTAGCTTTTGAGCCACTATGGATGTGCTCAATCTTGTCATGTCGTCGTAGGACCATGCAAAAATATCCTCATATTCCTTTAGAAACTTGATGTAATCTTCCTTTTTTGATGGTGACAAATGAATGCTAACGCGAGTTTCTTTGACTATTTAGGAGTTCCCTAAGTTAACTACCTCAGTTTCTTCCATATTGCACTTATGTTTGTTCTCAAAATTCTCTACTTCTTTGATAATTTCCTCAGGTATCAAATCATCTTTTGAGTCACTTTACTCATGTTGTGTTGTCACATTACATGTCACAGTCGTAGGTTCATCGGGATATGTAATAGTTATGCTGAACAAGAATGTAGAAAGATAATAATATAAATAAACTAAAAGCAATGATGCATTACTTAAAACTTGAAATTTTCAAACAAGTGCGACTCGATATCTCAAGTAATTATTTCAAAACAAAACACTGAAAAATGTCTTAAATGTTAGAAACAATTTTATAATAAAGCATGCTAGTTCTGCCAAGTCTACCTAGGTGCTCGGCAAGCCCGGGATGTTGTAGCGGTCCAGTTCCTGAGAACAACTCCATCTCCCACTGTCTGAATGGTAAGGTCTTCCTCCTCCTCCTCCAAGATTTCACAACAATCCATATTTTCCTTGCCCAAACACTGATTCCTCATGCCGACCAAAAGCTCATCTTTCTCGGATACCCAATTCACATCAGTCTGGCAGAATGTCTGGTGCAGCGGTGGTATGGGTTGTTCCAATGGATAGTAGAAGTCACGCCATGGTGGTATCCAATCATTATATTCTTGCACGGTGTATTCATATCCGGGGCCAAAGGTTGTGCCATGGTATTGTGGTCGTACTGTTTTTGTGATCCCTTGAAGCTTAGGACTGAGACCGTTGCCTGGTTTGTACCTGAGCCACATCAGCATGCTTTCGGCCTTATTTCTCCATTATCGCCCCTTCTCGATTGCGTTTATCTGGTCAATGTTGTGGAATATCTCTCCTCCCAGTTTCCTTTTATTTTCAATAGCTGGCACGGTCTGGTTGGTGTATATAAGGTTACTTCCATCTCCATAGATAATCACCTCCTGAAGGTTCCACTCGAACTTCACGGCCTGGTGTAGAGTAGAAATAACTACTCTAGCAGCGTGTATCCATGGTCGTCCTAGTAACAGGTTATAGGTAGCAGATATATCCAGCACCTGGAACTCGACATCGGACCAGGTTAGACCCATCTTTATATCCAGGTTGATCTCTCCAATAGTATCTCTCTAAGACCCTTCAAATGTTTTCACGTTCATATTTCCCATCTGTATCTCATGCATACCTATACCCAATCTTTTAAGAGTACTCAGCGGGCATATGTTTAGACTTGAACCCCCACCGATCAGAACCCTAGCTATTACCTTGTCTTCGTATTGCATAGTGATGTGCAATTCTTTGTTATAAATCAATCCTTTCAGTGGCAGCTCATCTTCAGTGAAAGTAATCTTATGACTCTCTAGTACTCGCCCCACTATGTTTGGCATCTTTCCACTGGTGATATCGGTAGGTACATAAGCTTCACTTAACCCCTTCATCAAATAAATTCTTGCATGCGTTTGAACTCTGTAAAAGTGACATGATGGATATTTGGGCGGGAGTCTTTTTTAGGTGATCAAAAATAGAGTACTCCATTGCATGTACCTTCCTCCAAAGATCATTAGTATATGTCTCCACAACAGGTGGTTTCAGTGCAGTTTCTTTACTCGTTCCTATAAGATCTTTCGGTGTGTAAACCCTACCAGTTATGGTCATTCCTTGTGCAACACCTATCTCTTCCATCTTGGATTTTTCTTTTCTCCATGCCTCAGCCACATTGTAATGACCCGACCGATTGTTTTGAGAGTTGCAGCCTCGTTCCCCCATTTTCTGATCCTTATGTGCTTTCTAGTTGTTGTTTGACTTACCGGGTTAGTTGGTTCAGGTCCGAAAGGATTTCAAAATGAATTGAGGCACTTAGTCTCACAAGTGAAAGCCTAAGTTGAAAAAGTTTACCAGATGTCGACATATGTGTAAACGACCCCGAAATTGAATTTAAATGGTTCTGTTATTTCCGTTGAGTGATTTTCGATTTAGATTGTGTCTAGATTATGATATGGAAGTCCATAGTAGAATTAGGCTTGAAATGGAAAATTTTGAAATGTTGAAAAGATTGATCGGGAGTGGACTTTTTGATATCGACTTTGGATTGGATTTCTGGAAGTTGTAGTAGGTTCATGGTGTCATGTTTGACTTGTGTGCAAAGTTTGAGGTCAACCGAATGTGATTTCATAGGTTTTGGCGTCGTTGTAGATTTGGAAATTTTGAAGTTCATTAGTCTTGAATCTATGTGCGATTCGTGTCTTTGATGTTGTTCGTGGTGATTTGAGGATTCAACTAAGTTCGTATGATGTTTTAAGACGTGTTGGTATGTTTGGTTGAAGTCTCAGGGGTCTAGGGTTGATTTCGAGTGATTAACGGATCGAGTTTTGAAGTTGTAAGGTTGCTGAAGGATTTCCATTGTTGATCTAACCTGCAGAGTGGGAACCGCAGGTGCGAGCCCGCAGAAGCGGGAAGAGAGGAGCAGAAGAGACCAAGGGAGTGATAAGTAGAGGTCGCAGGTGCCAATGTTTTCCTGCACCTATGACTACATAGATGTAGGTAAGGTGTCACAGAAGTGGTGGCAGCTGGGTTAAGTGACTTCTTAACCGACCGGCGGGAAAGCGCCAGTGGAACCCCGCCTTGAGGAATGTATTCCTGGGGGATGTGTACTAAGCTCTAATTTCATAACCGAGAAAACCTTGTCAGTTCCTAGTCGTTGCGAGCCGGTATCGAGATACATATGCTCAATACCTTAGTCATACCTTGATAAAATGAAGGTGGACTACATTTGGCAGAATAAAGAGGTTGTGATACCGGCCCCTGATGAAGGTATTACTACCCACATGGAAGGGAACCTGAGTTCTTACACTTACCCTTTCACGTTGGGTCCCCTCGACCCAATTATCGTGGACTTCTGCAGGAAGTACCAAGTGACTCTTGGTCAAATTCATCCCTCCTTCTGGAGCATCGTTATGTTGCTCTGATTCTTCTCGAGAAAAGTTGACGGGCTCCCCTTCACCCTCGACCACCTCATCAAGTTATATAGCCCCAGGCTTTAATGAGGTGGGTTAATAAAGCTCCAACGTCGAGCCACCAAAGTCTTCTCAAGTATAGATAAGGACAAGGATCGAGGATGGATGGGTTGATTCGTTAGGGTGAAGACCTCGGACCTAATTCCAGTCGATAAGATGCCTTTTCCCGAGACGGAATATGAAACGTAAGTACGATCCCCTTCTATTTGTTACTTGGCTTCTTTACTTTCTCTCATTGATATTCCTTTTCGATGTAGCCACTTCTTAGCTGCCCGTTGCCATCCCCGACCTCAAGAGCAGGGTCAGGGACCTAGTCTCGACATCGACCTATGCAGAACGCGCATGGCACGACTTATCAAAGGAATAATGGGAGGCCAAAAATCATGGTAAGCCCTCTTTCATGTGTATAGTCGTTTGATTAAGATATTCTTCTCACACTTACTCAATTTTCTTGTAAATAGGCCTGGGCAAAGATGCGGTCATGAGGCCCCCATCTGGTGAGGAGGAGACTTCGACCCTGGTCCCGAAACCGCCAAAGGATAAAAAGAGGAAAAGGACCTTAACCTCCGAGGATATAAAGCCCAAGAAAAATCCGGCTCATAAGACGAAGAAAGACAATGTTCTCTTGCCAGCTAAGTCAATTCAAATCCTGAGAGAGGAGGAAGACGGATCGGGGCTGGTGTCCCGAACAAAGCCAAATACTAAGGCTCAGAAGACTGCCGAGTCAGTGGGAGCAAAAAAATAATCTAGCCCGAGCTGACAGGCCTTGGGAGGCGACTCGGATGGAGTCTCTGAGTTAGCAAAAGCTGAGAGTGCCTTGTCCCAAGGAAAAAAGGTAGAGGAACCAACCGTGGAGGTCATTCTCGAGGCTCCTTGAGATTAAAATGATTCCCCAAGAGACCCACTTGGAGCAATAGAAATTGGAGACTCGCCGATCCTCCCTTCGTTTTCTGAGAAGGCAATTCGGGAGGCCCAAGCTCTGAGGACCCCCCATGTAAAAGGATCCCACAGAGGGGAAGACACCTTCCATGGTTATTTTACCAGGATCGAAGATGTCGCTGGTATAAGAGATTTAGAGATACCGAGGAAGGATCCAAGTGGGACCTCCTCGAGCCTCCGATTGACCAACCAGTTCCCGGCCCTTGGCGTATATCCCGGGTTCAAATGGACCAGCGTCATTCCATTCCGGAGGATGTTCGAGTTTTTTCCGCCTCGTGGGGGTGGACAGTTATCTTCGGGGTCTGGTGACGGAGGTGGAACAGGCCCTAATGGACGAACGAGGCACAACAAGCCTTGAATCAGGTAAGCTTTAACTTCCCTTATGAACATCATACTTGAGTTTTTCTTCTTTTCCTAAGTTCTCACTTTTATCTGTGTAGGCCTTGGTGCTTCATCATGAAGCATTTTCTAGGTCTTGAGTTGAGCTGATTGGTACGAGGCCGACATTTAGAGGATTACCGAGGAGAGGAATGCCCTCAAACTTCTAAGTGGGCGAAAAGAAGAATAGATCAAGGACCTCATAGCCGAGTTGGACATGGCTCACAAAGAACAGGCTGACCTGATTTAGTAGGTAATTAAAATCATAGAAGCTCATGGAATCAGTTCGGGGATGATGGCTAACACTTCAATCTCACAAGTTCAGCAGAAGGTCGAGAAAATCGAGCAGTTTTGTGAAAAGGTCGATATGATGAAGGGGGAGACTTTGGGATAGAAGCAGAATATGGACCGCCTTGCCTCAGAGAAGGAGGCTACTCAAGCCCACCTATCATCAGTTGAAAGTCAGCTTCAGGGCATGAAGTAGAAAAGCTTGGCACATGCCAAGAAAATTGAGGAGCTCGAGACTCGGTTGGCGGCCGAACTTGAAAAGGCCAAATCTGAGGCTGAAAAGGCTAAGATCGATGCGGAGGCGATCGTGGCTGTTTACCAGTTTGATGCTGAAGATGCTCAAGCCCAAGCAAGAGAGAATGTCGAGACCGCTCAAACTCGAGCACATTGGGTTGCTTAACTCGCCAAATGACAATCTTGGAGGGAAACCCTCTAGGAGATCGATGCTCGAGGTTCAATCTCAGTGACGAGATAATAAAGTTTAAAGAGCATGAATCTTATGCTAGAGCACTGGCCTTCTCCGATGATGATGATGATGATGACACCGAGAGGGGGGGCCGATGGAGAAGCTACCCCGGAGAAAATTAGGAACCTTAGGATTTTTTATCTTTTTGATCATGACACCGAGAGCGGGGGGACCTCGATGGAGAAGCTGCCCCCAGAGAAAATTAGAAACCCTAAGATTTTTTCTCTTTTGATCATTTGTATAGGATCCCAATCGAACCTTGTAAATATTCTCATATATAAAAGACCTCTTTCCTTTCCGACTTGTCTTTATTTCGTTTTCCACTTCTGTGAAAATTCTGTTTCATTCATGCCTTCTGAAAATTTTGCTCGCAAGTTCGAGGCTTAAGCAATTTGATCAAAACCGGACTAGTGTAGTCTTTATAATTGAGTGAGTACTTGCTCAAACTCGGAATAGAGTGACCCTTATGTTTTAGTTGAGTGAAGATGATTTCTCGAAAACAAAATAAAATGGCCCTTGAGGCTCTTGAATTAGGCCGACATGGCCTTAAAAATGACTTTTTCCCCTGCTCGGCTTTAAAAAGTTAAAAAAAATTGTTATGCCTTAGCATAAGATAAATATTTACCAATAGCGTTTTTCTAGGGTTGATGTTATCGAAACCCTTGGTTTTTTAGTGCCTTAGCATAAAATGAAGAAATCATTTGGGAGTTCGATCAATTCGATACCCCTTAGGGTTTTTCGAGGGCTCATGTTATCAAAACCTTTTGATCATTTTGCTGAGGGTAGCCTTTTTAACCGGTTTACAAAAGTATTCAAAGGCCTATTCTTATTACAGAGTTCGGACGTCTCCGAGCGGTGTTAATTTGTCCGTAGCCTTTATCTTGGGATTTGCCTCTTGGTCTCGTTTCCCTGTTACACTTCGAACTTATTTGAAGTGTTAGTCCCCGAGTAGGGTGGTCATGGACTATGGAATCAAGGACTTCCTTTTTACGGTCTTACGATCTCGATTCTTGAGTAATTCGATTATGTCGATATTTCGGTCGGCATTCCCCGAGTGTGTGTTTAGTTGCTTGAACTTCAGTTGTGATCGGCTCATAAGCATGTTTCCACAGTAGATCAAAAGTATGAAATTGTAAAGTAAAAATTTCTCTAAGACATGAAATATTTGGCAAGGAAAAATACTTCTTTCAATAGATTATACATGTGTACATGTTTGTCATTAGGGCTCGAGTAATCTAATCTATACGGGCACGATTCGTTCGACCGTTTGGCCCTTACATACAAAGTTTACCTATCGAGACCTTGTTGACACGAAGTACTTTCCTTGTAAAAAATTTGACATTCAAGGGTGATGCCCCCCAGTATTTGAGGTTGATTGTAAAGAAGCCTCGGATACTGCAAAATTGCTCTAAGTTAGCACAAACAATGGTTGGCTCGTTAAAAAACTCGCCGGAAAAACCCATTTGGGAAAAAATCGATCTAAGGGAAAAAGAGTGCAACGTGTGGTTTCACACCTAAATACTTTGTGTTGATGAATCCCTTGATGTCTTCGATTGAACACCTACAATCGGTTAATATAAAATATGAATGAAAATGGAGAAGGTCGTACCTTAGCCGTAATATCGTTTGAGGAGTGATATGTTCCAATTTTTTGGTAATTGCTCGTCGTTCATCGTGCCAAGTTTGTAGGATCCTTTTCTAAAGATATTGAGGACCTGATATGGTCTCTCACAGTTTAGGCCAAGCTTTCCTTCATTTCTGTTTTGAGTATTAAGGGTGACTTTTCTCAGAACTAAGTCCCCGATTTTGAAGTGTCGAAGATTGGCTCTTCGGTTATAATACCATTCGATCCATTATTTCTTTGCTGCCATTCGAACGAGGGAAGCTTCGCGTCTTTCATCGAGCAATTCGAGGCTTGTATTCATATCCTCGTGATTTGATTCTTTCATTCCATACTGAAACCTGAAGCTAGGTTCCTTGACTTCGATCGGGATCAGAGCTTCAGCACTATAGACTAAAGAGAACGGTGTTTCCCCCGTACTAGATTTCAACGTTGTGCGGTACACCCAAAGGACCTCGGGCAATATTTCTCCATTTTCCTTTAGCGTCGGTAAATATTTTCTTTAGATTTTGAATGATGGTCTTGTTTGTTGATTCAGTTTATCCGTTCCCACTAGGATGATACGGCATTGATAGAATCCTTTTTATCTTGTGATCTTTGAGAAAATTTATTACTTTACTACCGACGAATTGCTTCCCATTGTCGCATACGATATCGTAGGTGTCACGCCCCAACCTCGGGGAGCACGACTGGTGCTCAACCGAGTAGACCCAGTCGAGCAAGCCTATTAGACACTTTCTACCCACTCTCTTATGATCAGGAAAAAGACGCATTTTCATTAGCTAAACAATAAAGGGATCATATTTTTACATGAACATTACTAATTCATTTCATTCTGTTACATCATTGATAACTTTAAAATTACCTACATCTTATGATTTACTGGAACAAAGTCCAAAACACAACATAAACCATTTGACCCTCCTAGTACTCATATACAACCCACATAATGTCTACGGAGCCTCTAAAGATACCAAAAAAAGTGGAAAAATAGTGTCGGCGACCTATATCTCAAAAGACTACAACATAGCAAAAGACATGATACAAGACCCCAGAATGAAGTGGGGCTCAACGAGTTCGCTGAGAAGAGGATGCACTACTGTTTATGATCAACATTGTCTGCCACGGAACCACCTGCATCCATTTAAAGATGCAGCGCCCCTGGTAAAGGGGACATTAGTACAGTCGAATAGTACTAGTATGAAAACTAAACACCATCACAATGACATGAATAGCATTACAAGGGAAACAATCAAGAAGGCAATACAAACTCTAAATAATACTAAAGCATCAATTTAAGGATCACTTAAATTTTCAAGTCTATTTCCACATTATTAGGTTGGATATTTTTTAGTGCCAATAAGCCACAGTCCACAATACCACTGTGTTCTTACACGGCCTCCAATCTTGGCCTGATCGTCTAAGCCATCTTAATTGATACATCCACCATATTCACATTTTCACTCACAATACCACCGTGTTATTGCACGGAGTCCGATCTCGGCCCGATCAGCTAAGCCATCTCATTTGATACATCAACCATTTCAATCGATCATCTCACTTAATATTCCTTTCCCCTCTCATCAGCACATTAGCACAAGTGGAGTTGTTCTTGGCGCTTGGACTTATTTCATAATTCATGTTCCTTTCCATATTCCAACATTTTTATTATCATCAATAAAAACATGGTCTTCATCCAAGACTCTTGATTTCACATCTGAGCGATTTAGAATTCAAGGAACATAGAGGCTCTTCACTAAATTGGCATAGCAGTCTTTAATTGGATTCATGAATTCTAGGTATTTTTAGCACACATATTCTAAGTGTTGTGTTGCTCACAAACGCACACACAAGTATACGTGGTCGTACAAGTAATAAAATAATAAGTCGAGTGTATAACCCACAGAGGCTTCTATCAACTACTCACTAAATTACTAAAATTGTTATTCCGTCGAGGCAAAATCAAAATCCAAGAATATGATTATATTAAACTATAATTCTAAGTAATAACTAAATTATTAAGTAACAAGTTGATTTTTCTATATTCAGTAGAGACAAATATTCCAGGGTTGTGATCGATTCACCATTCATATTGTGTTCTATTTAACTCTCCCTTCCATACAATTCACCCATAGTTAAATATTAATTGGTAATTACTCTCACAGACTTCTCCCGAAGTACTACTCGCCTATTAAAAATAGATTAATGCCTATATTCCTATGATATCAATCTATTAAGAACACATTAATATTACGATATTTAATTAAGCACGGTGAGAAGGTATATTCCTATCCTAACCACTAATCCGCTCCCCGTAATAGTTAAGATCGCGCTCTCTTCAATTCTTCTCTAATCTATACACGGATTTCTCAAGCATAGCATAGATAGTTGTTTACCGGGAAAATGGTAATTACAATTATATATGATTTTGTAGTTCTAAAAATACGTGATCTATTTTAATACCAGTTTTTTAGACAGTAGATGCTAAGTGATTACTGGGAAAATGAAACAAGAGAGAAGGGTAGCAAGATTATGCAAACCGAGCAGTGGAGAGCCTGGTCTCGAGATCGGTTGGGATGGGCCTCGAGGTTGGTCGGGATGGGACTCGAGGTCGAGCTTGGGATCCTGACAAAGGGCTGCCGAGGGTGATAAAATAGTATCGAAGGCCTAAGAGATGGCCTATTTTTGATTAATAACAACTAACTAATGACGAACAAGTAATGAACACAATAAATGAAGGGCAATAAATCAATAGAACAATTGTAGAGAATGTTTTAGTTATAGAGCAGAGGATGTTCTTGTTCTTGTATTTAATACCATGTATGTTACAAAGTGACAAGGGTCCACTTTATATATGAGGGAGGAATCCCAATATAGTACATGTGTAATAAATGCAAAGAGACATGGCTGGTATAGACATTAAATGCCACAGTTCGGGCTTGTACTATTTTGGGTATTTTCCAGCTTTAACCACGTGCCCCTTGGGCATTTCCCGCCTTTTCACATTGATCTTCGATTTGTACTGCCTCGAGGTCGAGGATCTTTAACATGCCCCCTCGATGCAAAAACTCGAACATTCGAGCCTTCTAAGCGTCAAAATGACCATAAAATCGGGCTCTCCAATTTTAGCCATATACAGATAGTCCCCGCATTTCTTAGAATGACGAGATAAGAAACGGTCTTGACTTTTTGCCTCTTCGAAACTCCTATTATGACGTCAGTACCTTCATAGCATTAAATGATGTGACATAAAAAGCTGCGCAGAGGTTGTTGTCAACAAAATTCTCGAGAAGCCCATGAACCATCATAGGTTCGACCCTTCCACTTCAAGCACGCCCATAAGGCCTCTATAAATACTACAATCACTTGCCTATTCATAGTTTTTCATCTTCTTCATCTTCTCCAAACCTTCAAATTTTAACTAAGTGCTTTCCCTTCTTATCTTCTGCCTGTGTACGTTTTTTTGTCTTCTTACATCAAAACTCGATTCTTATCATGGCAAAAACATCCAAAACGGCTCCACAAAAGGAGGGAGTAGTTTCTTCATCACGCCCGTCTAAGGGCAAGTCAAAAATTCCTCCTACAATCGAGCAATGCATTCCTGGACCTTTCGACACCATTTTTGACTTCACAATAGAATAACCCCCTTCTACACCGGGTCAATGCGAGCCCATGTCCCGATACATAAGTGTAGTATTGGATATAGAGAGGATAAAACTTGACTGCCGCTGGGGGGAGGCGGACCGAGTAGAGATCCCGATGGCTGAAGAAAGCACAGTCACACACAAGGTTGGCTTTCTCAGTGTATATACATACACTTTCACCTTAGGCCCCATCGATTCTTCTTCTCCACCGATTGACCCGGTGATTCTTGAATTTTTCCATCAATACCGGGTGACACTCGGTCACATCTATCCATTTTTTTGGAGGATTGTATATATGTTTCGACATATTACCAAGATGGTCGAGGGAATGACTTTCACCCTCGACCATTCGATTAGACTGTACAGCACTCGACTCTTCCGTGGGGAACTAATTAAACTACACCATCGATCTACCAAGGCGATCCTCGCCTGACTTGACGAGGACAGAGATTGAGGATGGATGAGCCGATTTGTTAGAATCAGAACTTTGGGAATCATCCCTGCTGACAGAATGCCATTCTCGGAGGAATGGAATAAGTACCCCTGAACTGAGCATGATTTGCCGTCTCTTTATCTTTCGACTGATTTTATTCTAAATATGCAGCCACTGTTTGGTTTCCCGATGCGGTTCAGGACCTTCCGGGGTGGATCAAATGTTTAGACTCCGGTTTCCCATACAACAAACGCGTATGGCGTGAGCTGGCCAAAACACAGTGGCAGGCTAAGAACCATGGTACGCTCTTGTTGCTATTGTTTTCTCATTCTTCGTAAGAACTTTTGATGGTGATGTTTTTTGACATAACATGTTTGTGCATACCTTGGCAAAGGTGTGTTGATGAGTTCGCCCCCACCTGGTGAGGAAGAAGCCCTGAAGACCACCAAGGATAAGAAAAGGAAGAAGGAGGCCTCGGCGGAGTCTCTAAAATCAAAAAGGTCAAAGGATTGGAGAACTAGGACCGATGCCACAGTCTTGCCCTCGACGGCCACTGAGAGCCTACGGGCCGAGAAAGAGAGAGATGATGCTTGCCCTTTGGTACAAAGGGTAAAACGAAGCGCTGAGGCTTCGAGAGCTGTTGGGAAGTCGTCTGCTGAGTTAGAGATGACCCATGCGGACCCGCCGTGCGTAGAGGAGACCCTCGAGGAGGGTTTGGGCGTAGTCCCTGAGACGCTCATCGGACATGGAACAGTCCATGTTGAGGAGCTCGGAGGGCTTGCTACTAGAGCTTTTAGGGGTCAGGAAGAAGCCTCGATGGAGGATGATATTGCTGGTGGACTTTATTCGGGCCCGTCATTTTCTCCAGGGAGATACGGGATGCTCAAGTTAGGGGTGCTCCCAGTTTAGAAAACTCTCGTGGAGAGGATGATGCATTTAGAGACTATTTTGAGGGGGTAGATGAGGAGACTGATGTTGATGCCCCAGTTGCTCTCGAGGAAGCCGAGAGGCTCCAAAAGTAGGTGAAATTCGAGAAATAATATGCTATCCTTTGATTTTCTATTCTTGTTTTCTGATTTCCCTTCTCTGTGTTGTAGGTCAAGAAGATGTATGACCAAGCCTTATCCAAGATGCAAGATGAGTTAACTCATTGTGGAGAGGAGCTTGAGAAGCTTATGTCGGAGTCGGTCGAGCTGGAGGCTTTATGCGCTCGAAAGAAAGAGGAATTGATCAACCTCCAGGGAAGCTCGGAGAGAGCACTTCGGGAGAGGGCCGACTTCACCGAGCAGTTATGCCGGTACCCACACTTTTATTTTTAGTTGTAATGCTTGGTGCTGATTGACTTTTTTCTGATTTTCGGATTAGGCAGAAGGATGCTCTGGTGGAGCGGCTTCGAGAGGAGGTTGCGGCCAAGGATGTCGACACCCTAGATCTGGCTCGATTGAATGATTTCACGGCTTCAGAGACGGAGGCGCTTCGAGGGAAGATATCCTCAATTCAAGACATTCTTCAAGGTTCTCAGAAGGAGGCTGCTACACTCTCTGCGACCAGGTCTGAGGACAATGAATATGTCTCCTCATACAAGAGAGATGATGATGCTGCGAATGATCGGGACAGGGAGATATCCGAGAAGGCCGAGCTAAGGCTGGCTCGGGCAGTTGCTTATGCCCGTGCACAAGTCAGGAGGCAAGCCCTCGAGGAAGTAAGAACTAAGGGCGTCGATCTCTCTGCCGAGATCAAGGAATCCAGGGCCCTAGAGGAAGAATTGGAAATGCTGACTACGAATGAGGGCCCTGAAAGCGGCTCGGATAGCAGCGAAGGCGAAGAGTAGATTTTCCTCCTTTTTTGCTTTTTCCTATTTCTATATATGGGACCCATCGGGGGAATTTTTTTTAAAAACACCTTTGTAAATATACTTTTTGAAATACAAAATCTTTTGTTACATATCCCTCAAACTTTTTCCCGCAATGCTTACACAAATATTGACTTTTATGCTTCGATTCTTAGCTCCTCGAAACTCGTACTTGTCATAGTAGATCACCTTGAGATCGGACACCTTCTCGAGGCTAGGTCGGCATGTGAGCTTCGATCACTCGAATGTTGTATGACAGTGTCATTTATGTGATGTGACCGTGAAGTGACCGAGGTGGCCCCACCGGTACACTTCCCCAAACGTTATGACAACTTGCCAGTATTAAATGGCTTTCAAAGTAGTTCAATGGACACCTCTTGCTTTATATATACACTTGCTTCCTTCTCATTCTAAGTCTTGCGACTTTGCAAAACTAACTTTCCTCTCAACGTTCTCTTCTTTTTCTCATCTTGCGAACCCGTTTTCAGCTCTTCCTTTTTACGTTTGTTTGAGTAGTTATGGCTCTCATGCCCAAATCCGTTCACCAACAAAAGGGAAATTCTTCCTCTGATCCTAGCCACGCCGGTGGTACACCGTCAGTGTACGGTGAGTTGACCTCGTACTGTTTTGCTCCAAAGAAAGACTTTGATTTAGAAAAACCCTTCGATGCCCCGGGCCATCGATAGCATTCTTCGAGGTTCGTCTGATCGATAGAAGAAAATAACCCCGAGGCCGTGAGGAGAGACTATGGTTGGGGGAAAATGTGATGCTGTAGATACCCTCTCGAGAAGGGAACTTCATGAATTATGCAGAGGGATTCTGGACCATGTATATGTACCCGTTTAAATTAGGCCCCCTCGACCGACTTGTGCTCGAATTCTGCAAAAGGTACCGAGTCACCCTAGCCAAGATTCATCTGTCCTTTTGGAAGATAGTGCTAATGATGAGGTATTTTACCGAAAAGGCTGAGCTGGAGTTTACCCTTAGCCACCTTATTATTATATAGGGCTCAGCATTGTCGAGGCCTGATTGTGTTACGACGCTGGTCCACCAGGCCTTTCATTGCTAGCGATGATGAGGACTGAAATGGAGGATGGATGTGTCGGTTTGTTCCAGTGAGGATCGTCGATATCATTCCAGTGGAGTTCCTGCCATTTCCCGAAAAATACAACTTCAAACGTAAGTTCCATGTCTTACCTTAGTTTCTTTTTCTCTTATCGATTTATAAGAGTGTTTCTTTTTTTCTTTTTCAGTGGTCCGGTGGGTCCTGGGGGAGGTCCCTGATCTTGCAGACTAGACTCGGAGGCTGGAAGCTTCCTCAACATATGACGAACGCAAGTGGTGTGATCTCTCGAAGGGCATATGGGAATAAAAGCACCATGGTATGAGCCGCGTGGTATCCTTTTTGATGAATGTTTCCTTTCGTGCGTACTAACTCTACCACCGCAGGTGTTGGTGGGTTTTCTGAAGTGAGACCATGCCCCTTTGAGGAGAGGGAAGGCCCGAGGAAGGACAATAAGCGAAAAAGATCCTCTATATATGAAGACATTCTCAACGAGGCGAGGCCTTCTCGGAGACATAAAGGAGATGTCGTCGCTGAGGAGAGATTTATATACATCGGTCATTATGCAGACATCAGCTCACCTCGTGAGGATGATTCTTTGTCTATGACTCGAGTTGGGGGCCCTTCCGAGGTTACCGATTCGGCCAGGTCTGAGACCTCTAATTTCGAAGAAGAGGTTCCTCGAGAGAGAAAGAGCAAGAGTCCTCCACCATCATCTACTTCTACCCTCGAAGGTACTTCGAGGGACGTTCGGAACCAGGGGCCGCCCGAACCAAGTGAGGTTTCAAGTGGGCATGCCCCTATTGAGAGCGGTTCAACTAGGGCTGATGAGGCCAGGACAGTAGATGCATGTTCAACTTTTAAGGAGGCCCAACGACTCTTTTCCGAGGTGAGCTTTGATCAGCCTTGCTGGCTTTTTAGATATGAATCTTCATTCTTTGAACTGAAGTTTCTCTTTTGTAGGTTTTTGACAAACTCAAGTTCGATCTGCTTCACTGTGAAAGCCGGTTGCGGGAATCTTTGGGTAAGGAAAAATCTCTCAAGATTATTTGCAATAAAAAGACAAAACAGTTGATACATCTTTAGGTGGAGATGCATCGAAGTCGGAACTATGAAGGCAGTCTCGAGCGTCAGGTAACCCTTACCCTGAAGGAGTACGTGCTTCCTTTCTCGCTTTTGGGAACTAATGGTTTGTTGCTTCAACTGTAGGGAAAGACAGAAGTGTTGGAGCATCTTTGGGGCGAAGTCGGGCACGTTAGTTCCGAATGCCAAGCGTTGGAGGCGCAGATAGGCATACATGTTGCGGCCTAAAGGAATGCTTTGGCGAAGGCACCTGCACTCGAGATAAAACTTTGTAATGCCTGAGAAGATATCTCAATTCAGTCGAGCAATATTGCCAAGCTCGAGATTGACCTTTTAAATATGAAAGTCGAGGTCGTGAACGCTCTGGCTGAAGCTGAAGAAGATCGGGCGAAGGCCGATAAGAAGGTGGTCGTTTATTTGAAAGATGATGTCGATGTTCGGGTTGAGCTAAGAGGAGCTTTTGCTAGAGAGAGGAGGGGAAATGAGTATGCCTAATGCAAGTGATGGAGACCCTCGAAGAGATAGATGCTAGGGGATTTGACCTTTCGGAAGAGATAAAGCAGGCCGAGGCGGACGAGATCGACGCCAAGTTTTTCCTTTCTTCCCGAGTTGTTCCTGATATTTGAAGGCCGCCGTGGGAGCTGGTCCGAGAGGCCTTTGAGGGAGCCGGTCGTGAGAATATACTAGATTTTCTTCTTTGTTGTTTGCATAAGAACCCTGTGGGAGTGTTTTAAATATGCATGCTGATATATATATGAAAGATTTTTTGGTTTTATTTGCTTGTCGATAGTTATCCCAATGAATTGGACTTTTGAGATGAAGCCTTTGGGGTTATAAATTGGCCCTGAGGATTTTTAATCTGGCGACTTGGGCTCTTACGCTTTAGGTCGGTATGACCTTCGGTGTAGCTGGCGACTTGGGCTCTTACGCATTTGGCCCTGAGCACTTTAGTTAATAATATCGGGCTTACACTCAGAGTCAGGTTTCAACTCTATCTCAACGGCCCTCATGTTTCCAAATCGGCCCTGAGGTGCTTTGGGTCGGTATGACATGTAGTTGGCGACTTGGGCTCTTACGCGTAAGGTCGATACGACCTTTAATGTAGCGCGTGACTTAGGTTTTTATACTTTTTGTTGGTCCTGAGGCGCTTTGGTTAACCATTTTGGTCTTAGTGTCCGAGTTGGGTTTCGACTCGAGCTCAACTGCCCTCAAGTTTTCAAATCGCCCTAAGGCGCTTTGGGTCGGTTTGACTTGTAGCTGACGACTTGGGCTCTTACGTGTAAGGTCGATACGACCTTTAATGTTTTTTTTGCCCTGAGGCACTTTGGTTAACCATTTTGGGCTTAGTCTCCGAGTCGGGTTTCGACTCGAGCTCAACGACCGTCAGGTTTTCAAATCAGCCCTAAGGCGCTTTGGGTCGGTATGACTTGTAGCTGGCGACCTGGGATCTTACGCGTGAGGACGATATGACCTTTAATGTAGCGGACGACTTGGGATCTTATGCTTTTTTGGCCCTGAGGCACTTTGGTTAACAATTTTGGGCTTAGTCTCCGAGTCAGGTTTCGACTAGAGCTCAACGGCCCTCAGGTTTTCAAATCGGCCCTGAGGCACTTTGGGTTGGTATGACTTGTAGCTGGCGACTTGGGCTCTTCCACGTAAGGTCGATACCACTAGCTGGGGACTTGGGCTCTTACGCTTTAGGTCGGTACGACCTTTGATGTAGCTAGCAACTTGGGCTCTTTCGCTTTAGGTCAGTACGATTTTTTCGAAGATTTTTGAACTAATTGGAGGCTGTGATTTTATGGTAATGGTCAGACGTCTCCGAGTCATGTTAGTTTGGCTGGAGCCTTACGACGGTGGTCATTGTATTTGGCTGTAGCCTTTTAGTCCCCGAATGAGAGAGCTACGGCGTCTATATCGAGATATTCCTTTTGAGGTCTTACAAGTTCGATATATAGCCTTGACTTTGATATGGTGATTATGCCTTTCTTAAGGTCTTACAAATTTGTAAATTACTTGCTTGAGGTCTTACAGTTTTTATGTTGCCTCCTAGAGGGCTTACGAGTTTGATGTTTCCAGACCTGAGGTCGTACGGCCATGAGTCGACTATCGAGGTCACTTCTTGAGTTAGAGTCGATATTGCCTCGAGGAGGGCTTATGAGCTTGAAGTTTACGGCCCTGAGGTCTTACGGCTTCGAGTTTTTGGTGACTCAATGGGGTGACTGTCGAGGATAGTTCCTGAGTGCTTGATAAATTTTTGGCCCTGGGACTGTCTCTTGTGAAAATATCAAACTTGTGCGAAATGTTTTGATGATAAAGGATATTTCTCTGATTACTTGGTACAAGTATACATGTTTTTAACATCGAGGGTTCGGTTATTCTATGTGGACACGGTTCATTTGACCATTTGGTACGATACATCATTCTCCTGTCGAGACCCTGTTTGGCCTATTTCAGTGATCTCCTGGGGGGATGCCCCTCAGTATTTGAGGTTGATAGAAGAAAAGCCTTAAATACTTGGTTGTTTGCTTGTTTTTTGGCTCCTTCGATGTAGAAGGTGTCGGTGCCCATCTTGTACCGCGAACATCTCTTCCGCTGTGTGCTACTCTCTGTATATTGTTTTTACTTCATCCTTCTTAGGAAACTTCATCATATGATGAAGGGTTGACGGCACCACCCTCATATTGTGAATCCACGGCCTTCCAAGCAATGCATTGTAACTCATGTCACCTTCGATGACATGAAACTTGGTATCTTAAATTGTGTCAGCCACGTTGACTTGGAGGATGATTTATCCTTTCGTTGTCTCGCTTGCCATGTTGAATTCATTGAGTATTTGAGAGGCGGACATGATCTGGTCGAGCAACCTGAGTTGCTCTATCACCCTCGACCAAATTATGTTGGACGAGCTACCTGGATTCACGAGCACACGTGTAATTTGAAATTTATTCAAAAGAAAAGAAATTACCAATGTGTCATTATGAGGTTGAGATAAGATCTCGATGTCCTCTTCACTGAATGAAAGGGCGTCTTCAGGTATGTAGCTCTGAGTTCGCTTTTTCCTAGTGATGGATACTTTTTTTTCCTTAAAAATGGGTCCCTGAGGGACGTCGACTCCACAAATAATCATGTGGATGACATGTCGTGGTTCTTATGTTTCATTTTTTCTTGTTTGCCTCTCTTTCCCAAAATTGGTTTTTAGCTCGGTCGTTGAGGAATCCTCGAAGGTGCCCTTTGCTGATTAGTCGGGCTACCACTTCTCGAAGCTGTCTGCAATCCTCAGTCCTATGACTGTGGGTATAGTGATATTCGCATATCAAGTTGGGGTTCCACTGTGAAGGATCTGATAGCACGGGTCTCGGCCACCTGGTGCCCCTGATCTTGCTTATGGCTGATACAATGTCTGAAACATCGATGTTGATGTTGTAGTCAGATAGCCGGGGTTCCTCTACCGGCCATGTGTGCCTATCGAACCCTGCTTTGTTCACGAGTCCTCGAGGATTCTATCGTTCCATTCTTTGGTCACTTCGAGGTACGTTACATCTCGGGATATTTCTCCGATTTTCTACGTATGGTTAATACCTTTCTCTATTTGGACTTGGCTCTCTTTCTGGAAGCCTCGATCCTTTTCTAAGACACTGACATCATACACCGAGCCCGAGGGGGCTTCCAATTGGTCATCCTCGACCCTGATCTTCAACTGGTACCTGTTGTGCACATCCACCCAAACTATGGTGCGGTACTCGATTAAATTCTTCTTCAGCTATTTTGAAGCTATCGATCTTCTCTCATTCAAGCTGTGAGTGAAGGCTTATACCGCCCAATCGTCGGAGACCTGTGGTAATTCCATTCGTTCCAATTGAAAGCGGGACACGAACTCCATTAAAATCTCATTCTCCATTTTCTTGATTTTGAAAACATCATATTTCCTTATAGAGACCTTGATGGCACCAGCATGTGCTTTCACAAAGGAGTCAGCCATCATGGCAAATGAATCTATCGAGTTCGGGGGCAAGTTATGATACAACATCATGGCCCCTTTGGATAGCATTTCTCCAAATTTTTTTAATAGAATGAATTCAATATCTTCATCTCTTAGGTCGTTTCCTTTCACAGCACAAGTGTAGGCAGTAATGTGTTCATTGGGGTCTGAGGTTCTGTTGTACCTCGGGAGATTGGGCATTCTGAATTTCTTCGGGATAGGTATCAGAGCTACATTTGATGGGAATGGCTTTTGCACAAACTTTTTTGAATATACACCCTTCAGAATCGGGGGTGCGCCTGGGATTTGATCTACCCTCGAGTTGTAGGTCTCCATTTTAATGTCGTTAGCTTATATCTTCTTTTCACCTGATTCAATCCTCTTTGGGAGGTCTTTGAGCATCTTCATAATGGCGGGGTCGGCTGCTGACCCATTAGTGCTCGATATTTCCGGTGCATGTTCGACTCGAGGAGCTGTTTCTGGTGGTGTTGTGCTTGGGGTTATTAATGGCTTTGTAGTTGAGCAATAGCCACATTTTGTGCCTGCAACATTTCAAAAATGACATGAAGGCTAACTTCCTTTTCCCTTGGAGCAGGGGCTCCCTGTCCTTCACACTGGTCAACTTCACGAACGATTTCTCTGTATGAGAGCTCACATCGAATGTTGAGCATCGCATGAGCCTTCATCGACATGGATTTGCACTGGTACCCCTTCAGGGTTTTGCGGTGGCACACCGGCACTTGAAGCAACTGCGCCCTTCTCCCCATGATCCTCAGGACCATTTTTTTCATGTGCATTTACTGAGTTAGACATTTTCTTACCTGAAATTGAAGATTCTTGGACAAGAAAAAGTGTGAATAATAAATTGTATTTTTAGAAAACCAGCACTAAAAAGACCACTATATTTTTATCCCCACGGTGGGCGCAAAACTGTTTACCGGGAAAATGGTAATTACAATTATATATGATTTTGTGGTTCTAAAAATACGTGATCTATTTTAATACCAGTTTTTTAGACAGTAGATGCTAAGTGAGTAGTGGGAAAATGAAACAAGAGCGAAGGGTAGCAAGATTATGCAAACCAAGCAGTGGAGAGCCTGGTCTTGAGGCCGGTTGGGATGGGCCTCGAGGTTGGTTGGGATGGGCCCCGAGGTCGAGCTTGGGAGCCTGACAAAAGGCTGCCGAGGGTACAGTATCAAAGGCCTAAGAGATGGTCTATTTGTGATTAATAACAAAGAACTAATGAATAACAAGTAATGAACACAATAAATGAAGGGCAATAAATCAATAGAACAATTGTAGGTAATGTGTTAGTTAGAGAGCAGAGGATGTTCTTCTTCTTGTATTGAATATCATGTATTTTTCAAAGTGACAAGGGTCTCCTTTATATGTGTGGGGGAAATCCCAACATAGTACATGTATAATTAATGCAAAGAGACATGGCCGGTACAACCATTAAATGCCACGGTACGGGCTTTTACTATTTTGGGTATTTTTCCAGCTTTAACCACGTGCCCCTTGGGAATTTCCCACCTTTCCATGTTGATCTTCGATTTGTACTGCCTCGAGGTCGAGGATCTTTGACATGCCCCCTCGATGCCAAAACTCGAACCTTCGAGCCTTCTGAGCATTGAAATGACCGTAAAATCGGGCTTTTCGATTTTAGCCGTATACAATAGTAAATAGAACCTAACTGCTTGCTAGACAATTAAGCAACTAATCACAAATTTTAAGAAACAGCCATATATTGGTGAATTATAATCAAGGTTAAGCTGACATTAAACAACAATATTCATGACTAAGTTTGGTCTTGCTTAGTAACCACTCATGATGTAACCAACAAAATTCATAAGTGTTGAATAATTGAAAATACTAGAAAAAGATGAAGAAAATTGAGATCTCTCCGATTCCTAACGTTCTCATGTGTACTTTTCCTCCAAAGTGGTGTCAACTCCTCCACAAATAAGTTTGGTCTTGCTTTTATACATGTTGGGTAGGTCTAGGGCCGAAATAACCGTGTCCCAGGAAAAATAGGATAATTTTTCGTCACTGGCGCCAGGGGCCAGCCACGGTGCTCCATCAATATTTCACACTACCTTGCAACAGGTGGATCAAGGCGCTACTCGTGGTGCCCAACTGCTCCCCTTGCCCCTTTTCGTCTGTTTTTGCTCTAATTTAGCACGTTTCACCTCTAATTTCTCCCGGATCATTCCTACACAAAAAAAACTTCATATTACTATAAATCATCACATTTAACATCCAAAATCCACGAAACTAAAGTAAAATATGAGGCGATATACATAAAAAATATATATATACTTTAAGCTAAACATCAACACCCCAATCTTAGACTTGCTTGTCCTCGACCAATGAGACAAACAACTACCCTGCAACAACGTACAAAGTTCACTATAAAGGAGCACTTTTACTTTTAACCACATACTTTACCCTTGACTATGATTGATACCGGCAATCAAGCATGAACATACAAAAATTCACATTCTTCCCTTTTTTTACACATGCCCAAGTATAGTGATTCAATCAATCACTCCAATAACCTAATTGCAACCACCCGACCTCAAGAGTCAACTTGTAACCACTAACACCTCTCAACTCACTCACTTACCCAACAAGAAAGTTTGCAGCATTACCAATCGTTCATGAGATCATGTGCTCTTACCAACAAACAAAAGAGTGAATATAGACTAGTCCACACATTCAAATATGATTTTTGAATATAAATTAAGGACATCACACAATTGAACAAAATTTCACTCACTCTCACAAAGAATTCATATGCATCACGTGAACGTACCATAAGCTTGCCCGTAGTGTAGATCTTTACTAATTTAGGTTAGCCAAATCTAGGATCAATTAGGACTTTAAGGTTGTAATGTAGGCTAAGGGACGGGTAGGATATATTTAGGAACAGTGACTAACCCTCCTAAACACTTTAATACACTACACTCACAATTTAAACACATATTCTTCTCAGCCAATTCACTTTCCACACACCATATACAACATATCCCTTTTTCAATTAAGCACTTCTATACTTCCACTAGCACAATTTAATAAGAAGTTGAGGTATGTATCTTTTTCTACATACTTTCACTATCAATTTTCTTTTTCTCTTTTTTTTTCTTACAACAATTTTATTTTTATTTTTCTACATACACTAAAGTTCATTGGCTAGTGACTTTTGATTTCAACTTTAGTGCACCAACGTGCCTTTTCATGGCTCCACTCAAAAACTAATCCCCAATATCTCACCTTACTTATTTTAGCGACTAAGTGCCTTAGGAGGTAAAGGTTCAACAATCTCAAATTAAGAACAAAATAGGGGTACGAGTTGTAATGTGGGTGCCAAAGGAAAGGTCTATAGGCTCAAAGGAACTAGCAACGAAACATTTTATTTTTATGTGACAAGCACATCCATGATCAAGCAAGAAAATTCCTACGTCATCTCCTAGATTAGCATAACCTACAATTTCGCTTCGATAAACACATGGGAGACTACATAGGATAGCATAAAAGATCACCGGGCCTCACACACACATTGCACATGACTCACCCACAATGGTTCTGTTCAACTCTCAAGTCAAGCAAGCACACATAATTGAGAAAATTAAGCAATATTACACTATGTGGCATACAAGTCAAACAACTGAGCTAAGGCGTCACAAAATAGGCCATTTATCTTTTACTTAGGCTTCACAGGTCAAACCAATTACAAGGGAGAACAGAACGTATGTCACCTCAACAATGGGTATTTCAAAGTCACTCAGTTTCTTCGTAACTACTCCTAAAAATAAATTAAAGAACCCGATTTGAGCTACACCCTTGGAAAAGAACTGGTGCCTAAAGAAAAACCAAGGGATACTACCTAGCTATTCTAAAAAAAAATCTTTTTGGTATTTTTTTTAATCGGACTTTATCCCTCAAGAAAATTGTCCAACAGATCCTTTGTTGGGAAAAGTACGAGATTTTTTGATTTTATTTTTCATTTTTTAAAACAAACTAAATAAAACTAAACTAAACAAGACTAAAAAAAACTAATAAAAAAAACTAAATAAACATGACTAATTAAAACTAATAAAAACAAAACACATCTATACAAGTTTTACAACAACTCCACAAGTAGTACTCTTCCCACCCCACACTTATAACATGTATAGTCTCCGATGCATATAAGAATGAAAAAGAAAATAGGGTGAAAAGAAAACTCTTTGTCACTCGGAGTCCTCCATATCAGCTGTTGCAGGCTCATCATCATCGGGGCCTAGAGGCACCAAGGCCATGGGCCCCGTAAACTCATCACCCCCATCATCCTATGTGTCTGAGCCTCGTACTGTGTTGACGTCCTCTGATGAATGAACGGGGCTGCCAGGTGCAATCCCTAACATCTCCTTGGATGAACTGGACAATTCATTGTGTAACTGCATACTCTCCTCGTCTGTAATGCCAAACCTGCTCATTAAAAACTATAAAGATTTATAGATATACATGTTGAAATTCTTGTCTCTCTCGTATCTTACCGCTTGTGTCAGCTTAGACGATGTCTCCAGTAGTTATGTGATGTCCATGAGCCTTGTTGGAGCCTCTACCACCTCATCATACCCTCAGTACTCCGGCACTCTTCGGGCCATCAGATAATGGGTGAGCAAATTACCAAATAAGAACCTTTTAATCTGCCACCCAAACCGTGTACGATCCATCTCCCAAGCATAATGTTTCCCACATTGATGGGTCTGCCCGTCATCAGGAAGTAAATGACACACACTCTAGTTTGAGTGCAATTGCTACTTTGCTCTATGGGCATGAGTCTGGCCTATACAAAGTTCTGCCATACTTTGGCAGTCTTGTTGAAATTCGAGCGGACCATGTGAAGATGAATATTGCCTTGTTGTCTGGTCCACTTTGCATTAGATTCCATGCCACAAAGAGTGTAACGTATCAAGGTGTACTTCGGACTACGGACTTCGGACAAATTTTTGTAGTCTTATTGGGTCAACATCCTCACCCCCCAAATATTTTCATAATGCCTACCTATTCATTGGCACATCTACTCTCCGTGCATGCGAGGTGCCATGCCCTTGTCGTCAATTTGCATAAAGTTCCCGTACCATTCTTAAATTTTCATGTCTGGGGCATTTCAAGACATTTTCCATATGTCTTGCGCGGAGTTGGCCAATTACCTCCGGAAAATTCCTCTCTAAAGATTTGGTGTTTATCCCCATGGCGGAGATGTATCGACCATATGGCACAAAGTCCCTGTGCCAAGCAGTTGCTGCATCATTAATCAAGTCCAACCGGGGCCTAGGTCTCAACGGTGTCGGGTGAGATCCCTCGGCCGGTTGTTTGCCCTTAGCTTGTCATGAGGATCTTTCTCCTTGCTTTCTCTTTTTGGGAGAATTATAGGTGGAGGAGGACTTGCCAATTCCATTGCCCTTGTTAGCACCATCACGAGCCATTTTATCCTAAAACACAATGAAAATATTAACATGAGAACTCATCAAGGATTATACCTAAGGTTGTCGTGCAAGTCATACAAGGACCCCAGACTTACAATCAAATGTGCCATGTACAATATTTCATGATTTTTTTATTCGAAAAGTATAAGTGTTGCATGCAAAATCTATGGGTACTCAAGACTTCCCCATTCTACTCATACAAGTAATTGACCATGGCTACGCGAATTCACTTCAATGTAAGTAAGAGGCATGTGTGACTCCTCTACCCACAACTACACAACTACACTACATTAGCTAATTCTACAACAATTTTGACACATACAATACATAAGATACATAATGTAGGAACATGATTTTGCATCAAAGCTCAATCCCCTAGCATGTAAAAGCATCCCTACACACCCCACACTTATCCCAAATTCATACACAAAAACACTCGGTTACTCAGACTTCACTGGTGTACCCAAAATCATCATTCAAACATTTTTACAAACACATTGTGAGCATAAAGTGTGAGCTTTAGAATTCAACAATGATGGAAGATGGTGGCCCTCCCTATTTTTAACGAAGTAGAGGGACTTCTAGTTTAATACTTCGTATACACAATAATCACATAGTTTCAACCATTTCAAGCCACCCACCATAAATTTTCTTAACAGCTCTATAATGGGAAAAATTGGGGATTAGGGCTCTTGGGGGATGGTATATACCTTGTTCTCTACAAATTAACACAAGAAGAAGAAGAAGAATAAGACAAGAAGAACATACATGTGGATCGAATAAGGAGAACAAGAGAAAACTTGAGAAAAATTTTGAGAGAGTGGAAGGAGAACTCGGAAGAAGAGAAGAGAAGAAGAAGAAGAAGAAGAAGAAGAGAGCGTGTGTTTGTGGGTGTTATAATTAAGTTGGGTTGGGGATGGGGATGGGTTTTAGGATGGGTTAGAGTGTTAGTGTAATTGGGTAAGTGGGTTGGGTTAAACAGATATGGGTTATAAAAAGAAAAAGAAAAACAAAAATAACCAAAAAAATAAATAAAATAAAAAACTTCTACCTGTTGCACCTGATTTGCTACTGCTTTCAATGCCCCAGGCAGCCCTGGGCGTTGTGTGCGCTGATTATTTCTCTTTTTTTTTACGTTAACATCCCGATTCCCCTAGCCTTTTTAAATACCCAATTTACACTTCCTACACCATTATATCTATAGTTTCTATACCTACAAAGAAAATGCAAAATCTATCTATTCTAACTAAAATAATAAGAAGTTAACTATGTAAGCAATAAACATTGGGTTGCCTCCCAACAAGCACTTAACTTAAAGTCGCGGCACGACACAGAGTCTCGCTTACTCATCAGTGAGTACAACTTTGGTTTTCTCACGATTAATGGCTCCTCCCTAATAGTGCTTGACTTTATGCCCATTCACCAAAAAATTTCTTTTACCGTGTATAGCTCACAACTCAATTTCACCATAAGGCGTGACCCTCACCACCTCAAACGGGCCTGACCGTCTCAATTTTAGGTTCCCCTCTGAAACAACCTCAGTCTAGAATTGAATAATAATACTTGTTGGCCTAGCTTAAAATGACGCGGCTTAATGTGCTTGTCATGCTTCTTTTTGTCTTTTCTTTGTATAGTTTAGCATTTTCGTAAGAGTACAGCTTGAACTCATCTAACTCATTCAACTGCAGAAGTCTTTTCTCGTCCGCGGCTTCAAGGTTCATGTTCAGCTTCTTAATGGCCCAATATGCTTTGTGTTCAAGTTCAATGGGCAAGTGACATGACTTCCCATAGACTAACTCGTACGGTGATGCCCCAATGGGTGTTTTGTAAGCGGTTCTATATGCCCATAAGGAATCATCTAACTTTGCATCCCAATCCTTCCTGTTCACACTCACCGTTTCCTCTAATATTTGCTTTATTTCTCTGTTTGACACCTCGTCTTGTCCACTCGTTTGAGGATGGTATGATGTTGCAACTCTATGGAGGACTCCATATTTAGCTAAAAGGTTATTCAACAACCGATTGTAAAAGTGGTTTCCTTCATCACTAATCAAGGACGTGGAGTCCCAAACCTCGAAAATATGTTCATATTCATAAACGCAGCTACAACCATGGAATCATTTGTCGGCAATGCAATAGCCTCTACCCATTTTGACAAATAGTCAACTGCCAGCAAAATGTACTTATTTCCTTTGGATGATGGGAATGGTCCCATAAAATCTATCCCCCACACGTCAAAAATCTCGACCTCCAGGATATTATTCAAAGGCATCGCGTGCCTCCTTGTGATTGTTCCTGTTCTCTGACACTGGTCACACTTTTTAACAAATGCATGGGCATCTTTGAATAGAATTGGCCAAAAGAACCCGGATTGTAATACTTTCGCCACTATTCTATCGCCTTCATGATGGCCCCAATAAAGCGATGCATGACAATCATACAGTACCAATTCTACCTCTTTACTGAGAATGCATATCCTCATCAACTGATTAGCACATTGTTTGTACATGGCTCATCCCAGTAGTAGAACTTCACATCATGTAAGAACCTCTTTCTTGCTTCAGATTTAATTTCTGGAGGAAGTACCCCACTCACAAGATAATTCACATAATCAGCATACCATGGAGGAGGGTCTTGGGTTACAGCAAAAAGTTTCTCATCAGGAAACACAGTCTTTAATTTGTCCACCCTCCTCCACATGGTCATGATTTTCCAGCCTTGATAGATGGTCAGCTACCTGGTTCTCGGTGCCGTTTCGGTCTCTTATCTCTACATCAAATTCCTGCAACAACAAAACCCAACGCATCAATCTAGCTTTAGATTCTTTCTTTGTAAATAGATACCTGATTGTTGCATGGTCGGTATGGACTATGACTTTTGTTCCCACCAAATATGCCCAAAATGTCTCAAAGGCCCACACAACAGTTAACAGCTCCTTCTCAATGGTGGTGTAATTCAGATGTGCATCATCAAGAACCCTACTCGTATAGTAAATGGAATAAAACACCTTGTCTTTCCTTTGGCCTAGCACTGCCCCAATAGCATGGTCACTTGCAACACACATAAGTTCAAACGGTAGGGACCAATCTGGTGCGACATTAATGGGGGCAGCTACCAATTTTTTTTTGAGTTCTTCAAATTCCTTCCGGCAGGCTTCGTCAAAATTAAACTTTACATTTTTTTCAAGCAACCTGCACAAACGAGTAGCAATTTTTTAAAAATCTTTAATAAAGCGCCTATAGAATCCTGCGTGTCCCAAGAAAATCCGGACACCCTTGACAGAAATAGGTGGATGTAGTTTTTCAACCGCCTCCACTTTTGCCTTATCAACTTCAATGCCACTCCTAGACACTCTGTGACCCAAAAGTATGCCTTCCCGCACCATAAAGTGACACTTCTCCCAATTCAAGACCATATTTGTTTCTTCACAACGGGCTAACACCATGCTCAAATTTTTCAAAAAATCATCATAAGATGACCCAAATACTGAGAAATCATGCATAAACACTTCCACAAATTTTTCCACCATATCAGTGAAAATAGCCATCATGCATCTCTGGAAAGTGGCTGGTGCATTACAGAGACCAAACGGCATTCGCTTAAAAGTGAAAGTGCCATAAGGACAAGTAAATGTGGTCTTCTCCTGATCTTCTGGGCATATGAGAATCTGATTGTATCCCAGTAACCATCAAGAAAGCGATAATATTCATGTCCCGCTAATCTGTCCAACATTTGATCAATGAAGGGAAGTGGAAAGTGGTCCTTGCGGGTTGCCTTGTTGAGCCTTCGATAGTCAATGCAAACTCTCCACCCTGTCACAGTGCGAGTAGGAATTAAATCATTTTTTCATTCTCACTCACACTCATTACCCCTTTTTTGGGCACACATTGAATCGGGCTTACCCAGTTGCTATCAAAAATAGGAAAGATGATGCATGCATCAAGCAATTTTATTACTTCCTTCTTCACGACTTCTTTCATAATGGGATTTAAACTCCTCTGCTGCTCAACACTAGGGCGGTGTCTATCTTCCAAGAAGATTTTATGCATGCAAAAAAATGGACCGATTCCCTTAATGTCTGCAATTATCCACCCAATCGCCTTTTTGTGCTCGCGAAGTACTCTGAGCAATTTCTCTTCTTGGGTGTTAGTCAGGCTGGATGAGATAAACACGGGCAATGTCTCAGGATTCCCCAAATAAGCACAGTGGAGAAGTGCTGGAAGAGACTTATGTTCTAGATTTGGAGCTTCTTCAATAGATGGCTTAGGAGGGGTCAGAGTAACAGGCTTGTTCTGCTCCTCAAATTTTCGTAACACATGGATATAACTGCAGGACATATCAAGTACTTGCTCAATTTCTCCCCTCGTTTTATCTTCACTATCCTCTTCATCCCCAATAAAAGCTCGTTTAAGAGGGTCAACAGGGCTCATATAAGGAACCAATGATGCAGCATCGCTTTCCACCACAGAAATCATGGATAGCTCTTCATAGTGGGCTGGTAATTTGAGTGCTTTATATACATTAAATACCTCCACTCAATCACCTACTCTCATCGTCATCTTCCATTCACAAACAGTAATAATAGCTCGGTCCGTGGATAAGAAAGGACGCCCCAAAATACTTCCTTATCAGGCTCGTAATCTAGGATAATGAAATCAGCAAGGAATATAAAAGAGCCCACTTGAAATAGCATATCTTCAATCACTCATTCAGGATGAGCAAGGGAGTGATCAGCCAACTGTAAGATTACCGTTGTTGGTCGTGGCTCACCCAACCCCAATTGTCTGAATGCAGATAGAGGCATCAAATTAATGCTCACTCCAAGATCGCACAAGGCTCGCCCGACTGCATGCTTACCAATCGAGATTTGGATAGTGAAACTACTTGGATCCTTTAATTTCTAAGGTAGCTTGCTTTGAATTCTTGAGCTACATTCCTCAGTGAGTGCCACAGTCTCAAATTAAGTCAGCCTCCTTTTATTGGTCACTATGTCCTTGATGTATTTAGCATATTTCGGCACTTCCTGCAAAATGTCTACCAATCGAATGTTGATTTTCACTTGCTTCAAAATATCAAGGAACTTTTTGTACGCATCATTATCATTCACTTTTTGCAACCTTAGAAGGAACGGAGGGGGTGGCCTTGCAACCAATGGTGGGGTTGCTCAGCTACCACCCCTTTAGCTGGATTCTCTGGTTCCTTTGATTTGTCTGTTGTCGAATCTATAGTGGTTGGTCTCTCATTAAAAGTTACCTGTTTTCTCTTTTTTGAATGGACCTCTTGTAGTTGTCTCCCATTTCTCAATGATATGGCATTAATGGATGCCTTAGGATTAGCCTCAGTGTTGCTTGGAAGAGCTCCAACTGGTCTGGTATTTGGGCACTGGCAAGTTGTCCCATTTGGAATTCCAAATTTCTCATTGCTACGGCTTGAGCTTGCTAGTCAGCCATCATTTTCTAAGTGAAGGTCTGTTGATCCGCCATTAATTTCTGATTCAGGGCTTGCTGATTAGCCATCAATTTCTTCATCATTTCCTTAAGGTTAACTTGTTGTTTAGCCTGAGGTGGCATGTATTATTGTTGAGGTGATTGA
The DNA here is from genome assembly GCA_005239505.1 of Nicotiana paniculata. Lineage (NCBI taxonomy): Eukaryota > Viridiplantae > Streptophyta > Magnoliopsida > Solanales > Solanaceae > Nicotiana > Nicotiana paniculata. The sequence goes on along the minus strand of ML324679.1, from coordinate 53,354 downwards.
GGCCGGTATTGATTCTAAGTGATTTGATTTCCACCCCAAGAGAAGTTTGGGTGGTTCCTCCAATTGGTATTATAAGTGTTCCCATATTGATTCGCCTAACCCCTATTTAAATTACCCACAAAGCAGACAGACTCTTGATTAGCTGAGCATATGTATCTCGAGTGAACCTCTCCACATACTTCACAAAATACCTGAACCTGTTGCACTGGTTGAGCTTGTTGCTTGTTAATGATAAGAGTCATCTAATTGACTTGGTTGGTCAGTGTAGAGATTTGTGCTGATAATGCCAAGACAACGTCTAATTCAAGAACCTCTGCAGATTTTTGTACCATGTTCCTACCCATCTCCCCTTGCTAATCCGGATTGCTTTTGGAGAATTTGTTCAATAATGCATAAATTTCATCAAATATTTTCTCCAATACTTGACCTCCAGCTGCAGCATCTACCACAATCTTTGTTTGAGGATGGAGCCCTTTTATGAAAGTATGAGCTAACACTTCGTTTGTCTGATGTGATGAGGACAGTCTCTGAGTAGCCCCTTTAACCTTTCCCAAGCTGAGTATAAAGATTCTCCTGCTTTCTGTTTAAAGGCAACTATTTCACTTCTGATCTTTGCAGTTTTTCCTTAACGGAAGAACCTTGCCAGAAATTTATTGCCAAATCATTCCATGATGTAATGGAATTAGCTGGTTCTACCTTCATCCATCGCTTTGCTTCGCCCAACAGAAAGAATGGAAAAAGTGTGAGCCTCACATAGTCTGGAGTGATCCCGTTAGTGATAAGTATCACTAATCTCCAAGAAGATCAGAATATGCAGTTGTGGATCCTCGTGTGGAAGACCCATAAACTGCCCATTTTCATGAAGTAGTTGGATCATACTCTGTTTCAGCTCAAAGTGCCCCAGTGATTCTGGGCTTCACGATGCTGGAGGTGACGTTAGCAATGCTGGTGTAAGGACCCATAAAATTCTTAACCAAAATCTTGGGGTTTCATAGTGCCAAGTTAGGTTCCTACAGTTATTAAACAGTACCGTGCGAACTGAGAGGAAAATGCTGTAGTTTGGAATTTTTGGATTGAACAGTACCCTGCGGACTGAGAGGAAAATTTTTCTCAGACTTATGCATTTTTGCGGCCCATTATGCGGTCACGTAATCACCATACGGACCATATAATGACCGCAGAGTGAAGTAGAACCAAAATCGAGGCCAGTTTTGCGGTAGATTATGCGATCGCATAATCAATATGCGAACCGCATATTGGACACATATCCTCTCCTGGGTTTCACGAAGGGAGTTCTGCAGTGCATTATGCGACCACAAAATAGGTATGCGGCCTACATAGTTGTCGCATACCCGGTCAGAAAATTCATCTTCCTTGAAGTCATTCTGCGGTCACTTTGCGGACCGCATATCCATTTTGTGTCGCATATGCGACCGCAAATCTGTGTCGGGGCACCCATTTTCTTAATTTGAAACCCGGCCCTCATTCCGTTAAAACACCCCCTTAGACCATTTTTCATCATATTTTTCTGATAACTAGAGTGAGAGAATGAGCGTTAAAGTGAGAAGGTGATCCTCATCCAATACCCCTCAATTATTGCTTGAAATTTGAAGATTTATCAAGGAAAGAAACCTAGGCCTGCACTATAGACGTAAGAATCTATACCCCGTACTCTAAATTCACAAATCTAGTAAAAATGGGAATAATTGGTGTAGTAAATATTGTGTGTGGGGAGGGGTAAGTTTCTTGCATGCATGTATCCCTAAAGTAGGAAGAAGGTTGTAAACTATGGATGGATGGAAAGACGGCAGAATGTTTCATAAAAGGACCTAAGAACAGTAATGCACACCAAGTGTTCGGCAAAACTCTCTAATGAGATAGAGTTACAACCATCCTATTAATTTCGGGTTCAATTTTGTTATATGGTTGGAATGGATTGAAGTTGCTAAAAACGAGATCGTCTAAAAGCTCTATATAAAACTCAATTAAGGTATGTTGGCTAAACCTCCTCTCTCAGAATTGAATTCCATAATGTTTTCGCAAAGTTTAAGTATGATCGGCTCAAAATCCCTACTTCTACATCCCGGGTTACCCCCTTATAAACATATAAAGTTGACTATTCCGAATGAGCTTTATATGAAAAGTTAGATGTTTAAAGTATGGTTTGTTTATTAAGTTGGTATGGCTTTGAGTCGTATGGTAAATGAAAACTAGTATACCAATTGGGTTAGGAAAACTCGACATGCTTAATACTCCTAATTGCTCCTACGTCTACTTTATGACTGGATTGAGTATGTTTCGTTGTTAATAATCTATAAAGATGTTTGAAAATGAATTAAATGGATTGGGGTATTGCTTGTTTACGACTTTGATGTGTGTTCTTATTTTTGGTTGGTATATCTCTTTCTTTGGGAAGAACCCCTTATGTTAAAAGTACATTATTAACGCACTTGAGGTATATGATTTCTTGAGTGTCATATGTACTGGTATTTGGTGGTGATCCTTGAAATTAAATGGAGTGAAAGTCTGGGATATAAAGAAAATGCGACCATCGTGCCATGAATAATGAAACTTGTGAAAGGCCCAAAGAGCCAATGGAATATTGTTATGCCAAGAGGTTGAAAATGCTAATAAAAGAGTTGTACAATGTGAAAGGTTCTGAGATGAATACATTTCTATATATGTGTATTACCTTTGTGTGCAAACGGAGTATAAAAAATATTTTTGGGAGCATCATTAGCAAAATCGCGGAAGGTGGGTCATAAGTCCCACACCTGAAACTACACGTGTCGGTGTAGGGGTAGATTGTGATTTGGGATAAAATAGTGATTATTCCCCTAAATTGGGATGAAACTAGTACATGTGAATTGGAAAGGAAAAATCCAACCCACACGGCATATGTGGGAAGGCAGCCTAGCTGATCGGGCGGAGATCAGACTCAAAGTTACGCACATGGTGGTACTACTCTTGTAATAACTTTCTTTAGCATCATATGTCAAACCACATCGTCCGTGGGGAGATTGCCTAGCCGATCGTGCGTGATCGGACTCCGTGCTAACAAAGACGGTGGTAATCGCTGCTAATGATCTCCCAACCAAAAAAAAAAAAATATATATATATATATATATGTATGTATACTATTTTCGTACTTTGGAAATAGTTATGTTTCAATTGGTTATTTGGATATTGTTGATTGCGACTTGTTGTTCTCTATGTGTTATCTTTGCCTGTATGGACGTTCCATTTTGAAACAGGACTTTTAGTTATATATACTAGTACTATTCGATAGTACTAACGTCCCTTTTCCCGGGGGCGCTACATCTTTAATGGATGCAGGTGGTTCCACGGTAGGCGGCAGTGATCAATGATAGTGATATGCTCCTGTCAGCTAATTTGGTGATCCCCACTTCATTTCGGGGTCCTGTGTCATTCGTTTATCATGTACTTTGTATTTTAAGGTATAGCCGGAGCTTGATGCCGGCATTTCTACATTACTCTTCAGTTGTATTTAGAGGCTCTGTAGACAGGTTGTGGGTGGGGTTTGATATTGGAAAGTAAAATTAGAAATATCGGTATTTGGAAAATATGTTTTTCATAATATCTATAAAAAATTTAATATTTTAGATATTATGGTTGAAACTGCTAATGGAAACAAAATGGAAGTTGTTAATGAAATATTTACAAATTATGATTAATGGAGTTCATATCCTCTTTATTCATGAATTAGTTTGGGTAGAATGAGACCTAACATGCTTACTCAGTCGGGTTTTCTCGATTGAGCCCGGTCGCGCTCCTCGATTTTGGGGCATGACAAACTTGATATCAGAGCCTAAGGTTTTAAAGTGTCCTAGGATGTCTCGGAGCCGTGTCTAGTACAGTCCTTCTTATTTGTGTGTTGTCGACCACATCTATAAGTTGGAGGCTATTTGGACATTTAGGAATTTCACCCTTCTTTAATACTCCAGATTGTGCAGTAGAGCTCAAGACAGGGAGCCCATTTCCACGCCATGTCTTAATCTCAAGATGAGTAATTCATGAATTTGAAACAGTAAGAAGGGAATGACTCCACCATTGAATCTGAGGGAGATGGCCCAAGAGTTGTTTAGGAGAACGTATCGAACCATGGAGGGATTGGTAGAACTTGTTGCTAAGGGGAGTATCCTTGTTCTTATTAATTTCACTGCACCACCAGATCATGTAGTATGCCAGTATGTCACCAACGTACGTTAGGGATGTGGAGTCGAGGGGCATCGATTAAGCTATTGCCCTGTCAACCTAAAGTCACCAAGTAAGTCACTCATTAGAGAATCATCATGAACAACACAAGATTTTATTTGTTGTATATTATATATGTACATCCATATTCAACAGATCTCATAGACATGATCTTAACAAAATGTTGAATCACAAAACATTGCATGCACATACTCTTTGAACGAGACCTATTATTCGTGAATCCACTCTACCAACAATTCTCTTATTTACAACCTCTTATTGGATTGAGATCCATTATTACGTCCTTGAACTGGGTAATAACTCTAGGATTAATACTTCCCCTCTCGCTCTCTGAAATTCTCAAAAAGGTACTATACCCGATGAGTTTCTGACAGATACTTTTATTTAAATAGATAACATCTGCTCACTTGTGCCTATGCAGGCACCGTCGTAAAGTTTACATCTGTGGTGTCAAGTTCCATGTAAGGCATCCCAGTGTTGTGATCCCTCTCGATTCACTCCTCTTCTCACTGGTGTATATGGCTTCTATGGTTTGAATAGTCGCTCTACTCTCTTGTGAATATCATCATGAAACCCTCTCACTGTCTAGTAACATAAGAGTATACCTTAACACCTATCATATGAGTGTGTGTCGATCGAAGTGGTCACTATGGGCATAAAGTCTCTCTGAAAAAATTTGAGATCCTCATATCTCCGCCATAGGAAGACTCTTGTGTCTCCATCTTAGTGTAACTCTCGTGTCCATTTGGGGGTATCCCATAGCAAGTAGCTCACTTTGTTCCCATTATTGTGGTTTCCCGTGACGTGATCTTGTACAGCAGTTGGGAATCAATATAGCAGAAGCATGTCCAGCTCATAAGAAATGTTTATTTTCTCTTTACACCTCCACAACATGTGTTAATTGTGTTCCTTAGTTAGTGAATTCATTGTGCTAGTTTCCCAACACTTGTTCGATAAGTATGAGAGAACGTGACCTTCTATGTTTCACTATAACACTTCCTTTCTCATAAGGACCCTAAATAAGCTCTCCATCAAGACAAAATTCACCTTTGGGGATCATCATAGCACAATGCCTACTTCTCATGATTTCATGTCTCTCATTAGCATCTGGGTACTTCTCAAATCCAAAACCATGGAGAACTCATTATGGACATTTGCAAACCTTCAAAGATTACTTTATATTGTCGCATTGAGTTCTGTTGTCTTCACACTCGACCTCTAGAATAATTGACTATGTCATTTTCATGTGCGGGGAGTTTTTCTATCCTTGGCATTCCACCTCCCTAGATGGATAGGAGTTTTATTTGTCTTTCTCCCCGGAGCATCATGTTAACAATTAGAACCCCTCTAACCAATACACGATTTTGTCCAAATATTAAGATGCCCTAGCTATATGGTTTCACTCGTAAAGGGTGATATTAGATGCTTCCAGGTTTTTGCACATACCATAAGTATACTGATTCAGAAGACAAGTTATCGTATCTTTAGTTACCTCATATCGAATCAATAGTCGGGAAGGGTTAAGTTGTTTGGATTATGATATTCTCATATGTGTTTGATTTCATTTTTCACCCTCATTCTCTTGTGGCATAGATTCCTTGTGTCAGTTAATGTTAGGAGTGTAATTCAACTTCATGCATTTCTTTTGAAATCTCTATCATATCCACATTGCAAGAATCTTCCCGCTTTGAGATAAGCTGATTTTCCTTTCACTCAAGGAGGCAACTGTTGTAAGAGACTTGACCACTTCTCCGTAGAGCTTACTATTATCGGGCAAGGTAATGGTATCAAGGTATATATTGAATGGAGCAAGCTTTACTATCTCTTGCATAATTCGTCGCCTCCAAAGAATAACTGGTGCTAGCGTCTTCATCTTCCCGATCATGCCTTCCATGTATATCATGCCTAGAAAGGCCCACTTCTTTTAGATCTCAAGATCACGTACATGGTTTCCACCTCATCCATGCATGCTAGTTACATGTATGCCTTATTTGTCTAATAATTGATGTCGTCACAAAGATTAACCATGTTAGCACCATTAGTAGTAATCCTCGTGTCTCTTAGCATATCACCCCCCGAAATACTCAACTCAACACCTTAAGGGATTAATAAGAAATTCCGTCCCAATCTTGGACTCTTCTGCTCCTCATTGAATTAAATCTATTAGGTATTGAAGGTCCAAACATTTCAAAGGAGAAGCATCACCGTGTTTATGCTCAGTTTATGATAGCACATGTTAGAGTAATCGTTAGGTCATCAAAGGTTTAGTGTGGGTATTCGCTTAGAGATATATAATTTAGGAGGGTGAATAGGTTATTCTCAATATTTTCCCCTGAAGATGTTATGTGAAATATTTTCTCAATATTTTCCCCTAAATGTTTGTATCATTTGTTCGGAGTGTGTAAGGACACTCCTTTCTAGTTATATGTCCTTTATGAGGCCTCGGTTGGTGTTGTTTTATGTCCTATTGTGTTGTTTGATCAGGTATATCTTGTTAAGGCATGTTTCGGGGGCTCTCTTGCAGATAGATAGTCCTAATTGCAAAGGAAACTCTAGCAAAATTTTTTAGAAAATCTAGGAGTTAGGGAAAAATTTGGGGCAAATGGCATGTGATATAAATGGACCTAAATAAACCATGGTCCTCATTCAAGGACTAATGATTTTAAGTGGGGGAGGATGTAAGCACCCCTAAAATTCTTAACCAAAGTCTCGGGATTTCGTAGTGCCAAGTTAGATTCCTGTGGTTATCATAGTACAAATTCTTCGCGCTCACCGTGGTTCGGACTTTTTGGATTGAACAGTACCCTGCGGACTGAGAAGAAAATGTTTCTTAGACTTACACATTTTTGTGGCCCATTATACAGTCGCATAATCACTCTGCGGACCGCATAATGGCTGCAGAGTGAACCAGAAAATCTGGCCAAAATTGAGGCCAGTTTTGCGATCACATAATCAATATGCACACCGCATATTGGCCGCATAACGTCTCCTGGGTTTTGCAAAGGGAGTTTTGCAGTGCATTATGTGATCGCAGAACAGATATACGGACCGCATAGTTGTCGCATACCTGGTCAGAAAATTCATCTTCTTGGAGGTCATTTTGCGGTCACTTTGTGGACCGCATATCCATATATGCGACCGCAAACCTGTGTCGGGCACCCATTTTCTTAATTTAAAACCCGACCCTCATTCCTTTAAAACACCCCCTTAGGCCATTTTTCATCATATTTTTCTGATAACTAGAGTGAGAGAATGAGCTTTAGAGTGAGAAGGTGATCCTCATCCAAAAATCAAGAAAAGCAACCTAGGCCTGCACTATAGAGGTAAGAATCTATACCCCGTACTCTAAATTCACAAATCTAGTAAAAAGGGGAATAATTGATGTAGTAAATATTGGGTGTGGGGAGGGGTAAGATTCTTGCATGCATGTATCCCTAAATTAGGAAGAATATTGTAAACTAGGGATGGGTGGAAAGACGGCAGAATGTTTCATAAAATGACCTAAGAACAGTAATGCACACCTAGTGTTTGGCAAAATGCTCTAATGAGCTAGAGTTACGATCATCCTACTAATTTCGGGTTCAATTTTGTTATATGGTTAGAATGGATTGAAGTTTCTAAAAACGGGATCATCTAAAATCTATAAAGAAAACTCAATTAAGGTTTGTTAGTTAAACCTCCTCTCTCAAAATTGAATTCCATAATGTTTCCGTAAAGTTTAAGTATGGTCGGCTCAAAATCCCTACTTCTACATCCCAGGTTACCCCTTTATAAACATATAATGTTGATTATTCCGAATGAGCTTTATATGAAAATTTAGATGTTTAAAGTATGGTTTGTTTATTAAGTTGGTATGGCTTTGAGTCGTATGGTAAATGAAAACTAGTATACCAATTGGGTTAGGAAAACTCAATATGCTTAATATTCCTAATTGCTCCTGCGTCTACTTTATGACTGGATTGAGTATGTTTCTTTGTTAATAATCCATAAAGATGTTTGAAAATGAATTAAATGAATTGGGGTATTGCTTGTTTACGACTTTTATGTGTGTTCTTATTGTTGGTTGGTATATCTTTTTCTTTGGGAAGAGCCAAAGTTCCATTATTAATGCACTTGAGGTATATGATTTCTTGAGTGTCCTGTGTACTGGTATTTGGTGGTGATCCTTGAAATTAAATGGAGTGGAAGTCTGGGATATAAAGAAAATGCGGCCATCGTGCCATGAATAATGAAACTTGTGAAAGTCCCAAAGAGCCAATGGAACATTGTTATGGGGAGAGGTTGAAAAAGCTAATAAAAGAGTTGTACAATGGGAAAGGTTCTGAGATGAATACATTTCTATATGTGTGTATTACCATTGTGTGCAAATGGAGTATAAAAAATGTTTTTTGGGAGCATCATTAGCAAATCCGAGGAAGGGTGGGTCATAAGGCCCACATCTGAAACTACGCGTGCCGTGTAGGGGTGGATTGTGATTTGGGATGAAATTGTGATTATTTCCCTAAATTGGGATGAAACTGGTACCTGTGAATTGGAAACGAAAAAGCTAACCCACACGGCATATGTGGGAAGGTAGCCTAGCTGATCGGGTGGAGATCAGACTCCATGTTGCGCACATGGTGGTACTACTCTTGTAACAACTTTCTTTTGCATCATATGTCAAACCACATCGACGGTAGGGAAATGGCCTCGTCGATCGGGCGTGATCGGACTTCGTGCTAACAAAGACGGTGGTAATCGGTGCTAATGATCTCCCAACCAAATATATATATATATATATATATACTATTTTGCGTACCTTGGAAATTGTTATGTTTCAATTTGTTATTTGGATATTGTTGATTGCGACTTGTTGTTCTCTATGTGTTGTCTTTGCCTGTACGGACATTCTATTTTGAAACAAGAATTTTAGTTATATATACTAGTACTATTTGACAGTACTAACGTCCCTTTTGCCGGGGGAGCTGCATCTTTGATGGATGCAGGTAGTTCCACGGTACGCAGCAGTGATCAGTGATGCTGGTACACTTCTTTCAGCAAATTTGGTGATCCCCACTTCGTTTCGGGGTCCTGTGTCATACGGTTATCGTGTACTTTGCATTTTAAGGTATAGCCAGAGCCTTGTTGCCGGAATTTCTACATTACTCTTCAATTGTATTTAGAGGCTCCTTAGACATGTTGTGGGTGGTGTTTGATATTGGAAAGTAAAATCAGAAATATCGGCATTTGGCAAATATATTTTTCATAATACCTATAAAAATTGTCATATTTGGATATTATAGTTGAAACTGCTAATGGAAACAAAATGGAAGTTGTTAATGAAATATTTACAAAGTATGATTAATGGAGTTCATATCCTCTTTATTCATGAATTAGTTTGGGTTGAATGAGACCTAACAGGCTTGCTCAGTCAGGTTTTTTTGGTTGAGCGCTGGTCGCGCTCCTCGATTTTGGGGCGTGACAGCTGGGCATCACCACCTCCTGAACAGCCATATGTTGCTCATCTGCCATGTTCACATGAAATTGAACGAGTGCCTGAATTTTATTTGTATCCCTTGCTTCTCTCAACCTCCTATGAAATGTTCTCTCAGGTTCGGGGTCAAACTCGTTGAGTGTATCTTGGCTTCTGACCCTTCGCATTCAATCAATGTTCCTGAGATTAGAGCAACAATCAAGTAACATTAGACTAGATGAAATAAACAATTAAAGGAAAAACTAGAAAGTAGCTAATATTCAAGTCCCCGGCAATGACGCCAAAAACTTGTTGATCTCAAACGCACACGCAAGTATACGTGGTCGTACAAGTAATAAAATGATAAGTCGAGTGTCGAACCCACAGAGACTTGTATCAACTACTCATTAAATTATTAAAATTGTTATTCAGTCAAGCCAAAATCAAAATCCATGAATATGATTATATTAAACTATAATTCTAAGTAATAACTAAATTATGAAGTAACAAGTTGATTTTTGTGTATTCAGTAGAGACAAATATTCCATGGTTGTGATCAGTTCACCATTCATATTGTGTTCTAGTTAACTCTCCCTTTCATACAATTCACTCATGGTAGCTAATTAATCGATAATTACTCTCATAGCCTTCTCCGAAGTACTACTCGCCTATTCAAAATAGATTAACACCTATATTCCTATGAAATCAATATATTAAGAACGCATTAATATTATGATACTTAATTAAGCATGGTGACTAGGTATATTCCTATCCTAACCACAAATNNNNCCCCCCCCCCCCAAAGAGTTAAGATCCCTCTCTCTTCAATTTTTCTCTAATCTATACACGGCTTTCCCAAGCATAGCATAGACACTAAATAGAACCCAACTGTTGACCAGACAATTAAGCAATTAATCACAGAATTGAAGGAACAACCATATTTTGGTGATTTATAATCAAGGTTAAGCTGATGTTAAACAACAATATTCATGGCTAAATCACAATCCCAGAACAATGGGTTTTTAGCAACTCATGCTGTAATCAAACAAATTCATAAGTATTGAATAATTGAAAATACTAGAAAAAGATGAAGAAAACTGAGATATCTCCGCTTCCTAACGTTCTTCTGTATATTTTTCCTCCAAAGTGGTGTCAACTCCTCCACAAATAAGTTTGGTCTTGCTTTTATACGTGTTGGGTAGGTCTAGGGCCGAAATAACCGTGTCCCGGGAAAAATAGGAAAATTTCCCGTCACTAGTGCCCTGGTCAGCACCATGCGCCAGCCACAGTGCTCCATCAATATTGCACTGCCTCCAGCACCACAGGTGGCTCAAGGCGCTACCTGTGGCGCCCAACTGCTCCCCTTGCCCGTTTTCGTCCGTTTTGGATCTAATTTCGTACGTTTTGCCTCCAATTGCTCCCGGATCATTCCTACACATAAAAACACTTCATATTACTATAAATCATCACATTTAACATCCAAAATCCATGAAACAAAATTAAAATATGAGGCGATATACATAAAAATATATATACTTTAAGCTAAACATCATGTTGAACATTTCTTCATGTGACTAGATAGCATGATAAAAGCATGGGAATATATATTACACATATATTGAAAAAGCAAACACATTTGGATATCAAATTTCTAAGAGGATCAATTTGGGACTTACATTGATTTCACTAATACCATGGGGTTCAGGTTTAAGAAGTGGGGGTTTAATCAACATACCTCAATAGATCCCCTTAAAAATCTAAGATGTTCTGGAATGTTCGCAACTTCAATCTATTATAGCAATATAGCACAATTGAACCCATAACTAGAAAAACAATCATAATCCTAGCTCACTTGAGCATTCTATCAAACATTATGTGTTTATTAAGGTTTCATAGCCTTTTTTATGAAAGACTACACCAACCCATACCCCATTATTTTCTATCTTTGATTTACAACTTTCTATCTTTGATTTACAACTCCCCCACATACCTTAGGAACACATGCATGCAAGGTATAGCATCACCCTCATCCCCACAGATTATCTCACTAGTGGCCCATTATAGTTATATTTTGGAATTAAGAGCTGGGGTGATGGAATCTTACCTCTTAGGAAGAAGACTTGGGTGTCTTTCTTGATAATCTTCAAGGTTTTAAGTGATAATTGAAGAACAATTTGGTGAAGATTAGTGCAGCCCGCAAAATGGTTCTGCGGTCGCATAATGGGCCACAAAAATGACATAAAAAATGGCTCAAACGATTGCCTCACTCAGCGGACATTCTGCGTTCCACAGAGTGGTTCTACGGCCGCATAATTGGTTGTAGAAATACCCTATTTTTGCAACATTTTCTTTTAAATTCTCTATGTACTGATCAATCCCAAAAGTCCAAACCGCAGCGCCTAGTTCGGCATCACAAAATCTCGGTTTCTAGGAAAATATTTTATGGGGCCTTACATCCTCTCCCACTTAAGATCATTCATCCGCGAATGAGGTTCAAGGTCCACTATTAGTAACTTGTGCAACTCAGCTTTCCATACCACCCATAGCAGCCCAAAATTTAGCTAACTTCCTAGATTTTCAAAAATTTTGCTAGAGTTTCCTTTGTAACTAGGACTATCCACCTGTTAGAGAGCCCCCGAAACACATCTCACAAGCATATGAACAACCCAACGACATAACGAAACTCATAATAATAATAATAACAGTGGCCTTATAAGCAACATATAATCAAAAGGAACACCTTTTTATTAACTGAACAAGTGATACAACATTCATAGGCGACAAGTTCACAGAAAGAAAGGATTACACATCTATTCAAACAAGTAGGGATACTTCTTTTTCATTTCATCTTCGGCCTCCCAAGTGGCCTCTTCAACCTGCTGGTTTCTCCATAACACCTTCACGGAGGCAATTTCCTTATTTCTCAACTTTCGGACTTGTCTATCAAGAATGGCAACAGGAGTTTATTCATATGACAGTTCTTCATTAACTTCAATGGTCTCAACCGGCCCAATGGTTGACGCATCCCCAACTACCTTCTTCAACCTAGACATATGGAATATCGAGTGGACTAATAAAATTTTGGGCGGTAGCTCAAGATTTTATGCCACCTAATCAATACCAAAAATCTACTATTATTAACCGCTACGCCTAGTTTGGTATCACAGAATCCCAGTTTTTAAGAAAAACATTTAGGGGGCCTTACAGCAGGCATCACGAATCGACATATGGTCCCAAATGATGTCTTACTTCTTTTTCTCTGACTTTCTCAGAGGACTGTGCTTCAAACCACTTAGAGAAATAGTCATTCATAAACAAAATGAATTGAGCTTTACCTAGGGCTGATGGGAGAGGGCTGACGATGTTTATTCCCCATTTCATGAACGGCCATCGGGATAAGACTGAGTGGAGTTTCTCCCCAGGTTGGTGAATCAGCGATGCATACCTTTTACATTCGTCGCACTTTTTAACAAACTCTTTTGTATCCTTTTCCATATCGACCCAATAGTATCCTCCTCAGATGACCTTGTGAACCAATGAATCGGCACCAGAATGATTTCTGCAAGTGCCTTTGTGAATTTCCCACGTAGTCGGTATCTCCTTGAACCAAACATATTGCCAACGGTCTACAAACATCATTCTATACAGTTTCCCATCATCGGCTAATATGAACCAAGCAGCCTTCGTACGTAGTGTCCTCGATTCCTTAGTATACGATGGAAGCTTCCCGTTCTTTTGGTACTCGATCTATTTATTCCTCGAATCCCAGGTCAGGCTTGTGGATTTTATTTCGGTGTGTCCTTCTTCAATTACTGACCTCGAAATATATACGATAGTCTCCGAGATAAGCTCCTCGTCTTCGACTGATGACCCCAAATTTCCAAGGGAATCGGCCTCGTTGTTTTGTTCTCAAGGTACATGTTGTAGGCTCCATTTTTTAAATCGATTTCAAGTCATCTGTAGTTTTTCCAAGTACCTCTACATTCGGTCTTCTCGAACCTCGAAAGTTCTGTTGACTTGGTTTACCACAAGTAGGGAGTCACATTTGGCCTCAATGAACCCTGCTCTCAAACTCTTAGCTAGCTCGAGACATGATGGCCTCATATTCGGCCTCATTGTTAGTCAATTTTGAAGTTTTGATAGACTGTCTAATTGTATTACCTGTGGGAGGCTTCAAAATAATTCCTAGCCTGGACCCCTTCACATTCCAAGCACCGCTAGTGAAAAGGGTCCTCACCCCCGATGACGTACCCGATTTTAGTAATAGTTCCTTTCAACCTCGGGTACGAGGGCTAGCATGAAGTCAGCCACAAAGTCTGGCAAGATTTGAGACTTGATGGCCGTTTAGGGTTGATACTCGATATCGTACCCGCTTATTTTGATGTCCCATTTGGCCAATCGGCTCGAGAGTTCGGGCTTATGCAAAATATTGCGAAGCGGATAAATATTCACCACACAAATTGGATGTCATTGAAAATATGGTTTTAATTCCCTAGAGGCGCTTATTAGAGCAAGCGCTAATTTTTCTAAGTGTGGGTACCGGGTCTCGGCCTCTCCCAAGGTTCGACTAACATAGTAAACATGAAATTGCCTACCTTGCTCTTCTCGAACTAGGACCCCACTTACCAAAATTTTCGAGAATGCTAATTATAAGTAGAGTTGCTCGTCCGCTTTCAAAGTATGAAGCAGTGGCGGGCACGAGAGATACCGTTTAAGTTCTTCCAATGCTCGTTGGCATTCTGGGGTCCTTGCAAAATCGTTCTTCTTTTTGAGTAGTGAGAAGACCAGTTACTTCTATTTGAGGACCTCGAAATGAATCGGCCTAGGGCGGCTATGCGCCCTGTTAACCTTTGTACAGACTTAACATTATCCACGACCGTGATATCTTTTATGGACTTGATTTTATCGGGGTTGATGTTGATGCGCCGATTTGATACCATAAAGTTGAGGAATTTCCCCGAGCCGACCCCGAATGCACACTTCTCCGGGTTGAGTTTCATGTTGTACTTTCTTAGTATGTCGAAGGTATCCTGCAAATGTTTCAAATGGCCCTCTGCGCACAGGGACTTTACTAGAATGTCATCAATATAAACCTCCATCACTTTTTCTGTATGTTTTTCAAACATTCAATTTACTAGGCGTTGATAAGTAGCACCAGCATTTTTTAGTCCAAATGGCATTACGTTATAACAATAGTTGTCTACTCAGTGATGAACAAAGTTTTTTCCTGACCTCCGTGTTCATTTGTATTTTATTGTACCCGGAGTAGGCATCGAGAAAGCTAAGGATCTCGTGGCCGGCCGTGGCATCGATTATGTGATCGATATTCGACAAAGGAAAAGAATCTTTAGGGAATTCTTTGTTTAAATCCTTATAGTCTACGCATATTCTAAGTTTATTCCCTTTTTTAGGGACTACGACTATGTTTGCTACCCATTCGGGATATTTTACCTCCCGAATTGACTCTATTTTGAGAACTTTGGTTTTTTCGTCCTTGATGAATGCATGTTTAACCTCAGAGTGGGGACTTCTCTTTTGCTTTACTGGTTGGAAATTTGGGTCCAAGATTAATCTTATGGGTAGTGATCTCAAATTGGATCCCTTTCATATCAAGGTGGGGCCAAGTAAAACAATCCATGTTATCGATAAGAAATTTAATGAGTTTTTACCTGAGCTCGGGGGTTAACCACGTACCTAAGTATACCTTTCGCTCGGGTAGATACTCAATTAGTATGACTTACTCCAGCTCTTCGAGCATTAATTTTGTGGCATTAGAGTCATCGGGAATTATGAAGGATCGGGGAATCCAATATTCGTCATCCTCGTCCGCCCCTTGTTCCTCCGATTGGGTGGAGGCTGGTACCTGTGGTTGCAATTTGAAATCCTTCTTTTCCTTTGACACCGATCCTTTTGCTGAAGAAAGTGACGATATCGGTATTACTTCATCAACCGCAAACATCATGGCAGCATGTTGTTCCGCATACACCGCTTTTGGTCCATCTAGTGTCGGGAATTTCAGCATTTGGTGAAGGGTTGAGGGGACCTCCCTCATCTTGTGAATCCAGGGTCTTCCGAGCATGACTTTTTATCACATATCGCCCTCGATCACATGGAACTTGGTTCCTTGAATAGTCACGGCTACATTAATGGTAAAATGATTTGACCTTTGGTTTCTCGCTTCATACTCAGCATATATTGCTTAAACAACCGGTATTAAAATGGATTGCATATTTTTAGAACTACATAATCAAATATAACTGTAATTACCACTTCAAAGTAAACAATTCCCTCGACCATGTTGGTAATACGACGAAACATATATACAATCCTCCAAAAAGAAGGATAGATCTGACCGAGTGTCACTCGGTTGATGGCAAAAATCAATAATCACCGGGTCAACCGGTGGATGACGGGGCCTAGGGTGAAGAGGTATGTATATACACTGAGAAAGCTGGCCTTGTGTGTGATTATGCTTTCGTCAGCCGTAGGTATCTCTACTCGGGCCGCCTCCCCCCAATGGCAGTCAAGTTTGACCCTCTCTACATCCGATACTACACTTATGTATCGGCTCATGGGCGCGCATCAACCTGGTGTAGAAGGGGGTTTTTCTATTGTAAAGTTATAAAAAGGTGTGGAAAGGGCCAGGGATGCATTTCTCGATGGTAGGAGGGATTTTTGACTTGACCTTAGACGGGCGTGATGTAGAAGCATCCCCCTCCTTTTGTGGAACCATTTTGGAAGTTTTTTCCATGATAATTATCGATTTTTGGAGTGAGAAGATGAAAAAACGTGCACAGGCAGAAGTTAAGAATTAAGAACACTTAGTTGAAATTTGAAGGTTTGGAGAAGATGAAGAAGATGCAAAACTATGAAAAGGCAAGTAATTGTGGTATTTATACAAGCCCTTTGGGCATGCCTAAAGTAGAAGAGTCAAACCTATGACGGTTCATAGGCTTCTTGAGAATTGTGTTGACAACGACTTCTGTGCAGCTTTTCATGTCGTGTCATTTAATGCTCTAAATGGACTGACGTCATAATAGGAGTTTCAAAGAGTCAAAAGTTCAAGACCGTTTCTTATATCTTCACTCTAAGAAACACAGGGACTATCTCTATATGGCTGAAATCGGAGAGCCCGATTTTACGGTCATTTCGACGCTTATAAGGCTCGAAGGCCGTAGTTTTGGTATCAAGGGGCATATAGAAGGTCCTTGACCTCGAGGTAGTACCTATTGAAGGCCAACGTGGTTAAAGCTGACAAAATACACTAAATAGTACAAGCTCGTATCGTGGCATTAAATGGTTATATCAGCCATATCTCTTTACATTAATTATGCATGTACTATGTTGGGGTTCCCCCTCATATATATAGGGGAACCTTGTCGCTTTGTAACACACATGATATTCAATACAAGAACAAGAACATCCTCTGCTCCCTAGCTAAAATATTCTCTACAATTGCTTCATTGATTTATTGCTTCTCGTTTATTGTGTTCTTGAATTATTCTTCATTTACTACTTATTATTGATCATAAATAGGCCATTCTTAAGGCATTCAATATTGTTATATTGTTATCGACAGCTCCCAGTTAGGCTTCTAGAGCTCGACCTCGAGGCCATTTAAACCACCCTCGAGACCGGTCCCTCCGTTACTCAGTTTGCGTAATCACGTTTCCTTTTGCTCTTGTTTCATTTTCTTACTTCATATTCAGCATCTACTGCCTAAGAAATCAGCATTAAAATAGATCACGTATTTTTAGAATCGCATAATCAAATATAATTGTAATTACCATTTTCAAGGTAAACAGGGCTTTGTAAGGCCCCCCATGTATCAACAACTAAACAACCCGCCTCCATATCCGTCGCAAGGTCCTAGTTCTTCAAACAATGAGATAGGGTGGATCAAAAACATGTTCAAGCAAATGATGGAGAAAAATGCCGACTCTGATGCCCAATTAGCCTCCCACAACACTTCTATCCGCAACTTGGCAAAATTTCTCAAGACTTGAATACTCGCCCTAAGGGGGAACTACCAAGTGATACGGTGGTGAACCCGAAGGGTGGGAACAATACGGGGCATGCTATGGCAGTGACAACAAGAAGTGGGAGAGGTGGAGTTTCTAGCACCTCAAACCCCAGAAAGAATGTGAATGATGATGTGTTGGTGCAAGATGATGATGAGCCAAGAAATGATGTTCAAGCAAATATGAGGTGAGGATAGGAATTGATGAAAACATGGAGGAGACACAAGATGATGTGAACCCATCTAGGAAACATGTAATAGACATACCGGATCTAGTAGTGCCCAAGGCCAAGGCTCCTTTGCCAATGCCTCCTCCTCCATATCCTCAAAGGCTCGCAAAGCAAAACAATATGAATCAATTCAAGTCCATAAATGTGCCATTGGTTGAAGCCTTAGAAAAAATGTCGAGATATGCCAAGTCGATAAAAATGACACATCAAGTGAGTGCCATTGTGCATTCCATGTCTCCAAAGTTGGAAGACCCCGGTGCTTTTACAATCCCGTGCACTATTCGGAGCGTCAATTTCGCTAAAGATTTATGTGACTTAGGGGAAAGCATTAACTTGATGCCCTATTTTGTGTCAAGACATTAGGGATTGGCAACCAAGACCCACGTCCATGAGGTTGCAAATGGCGGTCTAGACAATAAAGAGGTAGTTGGGGATAATTGATGATGTGCTAGTTCGGGTCGACAAATTCATACTTCCTGCAGATTTTTTGATACTTGACTATGAGGTTGACTATGAGGTGCCAATCATTTTGGGGAGACCTTTCCTTGCTACAGGGAAGGCCTTAGTTGATTTGGAAGCGGGTGAGCTCATTTTCCAGGTAGGCAATGAAAAAGTTGTATTCCATGTTTGTAAGCATGAGGCAGCCTAACAGCAACGAAGTGTGTTCGTTCGTGGATCTTATGACCGAAGTAATTATTGATGACAAAAGTGTTGTGATTAATGTTGAAGATACATCGGAAGCTGTGTTGTTGAATCGTGATGAGAATGAGAAGGAAGTCTTTGTAGAATGTATCAAAGCTTTGCAAGGAATGGGATTATACACATATGGGCCCCGAAAACTTTCCTTGGACCTTTAAAACCGGAAGACTCCACCAAAAAAGCCCTCAATCGAAGAGCCTCCCACATTGGAGTTGAAGCCCTTGCCTTCATACCTCAGGTATGAGTTTCTAGGCCCTTGTTCCATTTTACCTGTTATTCATTCCTCGTGCTTAACTAACATGCAGGTAGATTCCACCCTTGTGGTTCTCCAAAGGAGAAATAAGGAAATAGGTTGGACATTGGTAGATATTCGGGGTATAAGCCCTGCCTTTTGTATGAACAAAATCATATTGGAGGAGGATTCCAAACCCTCTGTGGAACATCAAACAAGATTGAATGAGGCCATGCAAGAGGTAGTCAAGAAAGATATCATCAAGTGGTTGGATGATGGGGTTGTCTACCCCATTTCCGATAGTTCATGGACTTCACCGGTGCAATGTGTCCCTAAGAAGGGGGGCATGACTGTGATTACAAATGAAAAAAATGAATTGATCACCACAAGAACTGTCACTGGGTGGAGAGTGTGCATGGATTATAGAAAGCTCAACAAAATGACTCGGAAAAACCATTTTCCACTTCCATTTCTTGATCAAATGTTTGATAGGCTAGCCGGACGTGCTTATTATTTCTTTTTGGTTGGGTATTTCGGACATAACCAGATTGTTATTGCACCTGAAGACCAAGAGAAAACAACCTTCACTTGTCTGTATCGCACTTTTACTTCTCGTAGATGCCATTCGGTTTATGCAATACACTGGCTACTTTTCGGCGGTGTATGATGGCAATCTTTACTTATATGGTGGAGGACTTTCTCGAGGTTTTAATGGATGATTTCTCTATTGTGGGGGATTCTTTTGAAGAGTTCTTGGACAACCTTGATAAGGTATTGGCACATTGTGAAGAGACTAACTTGGTGCTTTATTAGGAGAAGTGTCACTTTATGATTAGGAGGGCATTGTCCTCGACCACAAGATCTCCAAGAACGGTATTGAAGTTGATACAGCGAAAATTGAAGTGATATCCAAACTCCCTCCTCTAACATCCGTCAAGGAAGTGAGGAGCTTTCTAGGTCACGCAGGATTTTATCGCCGGTTCATCAAGGATTTCTCTAAGGTGGTGAACCCCTTGTGCAAGTTATTGGAAAAAGATGCCAAATTTGTTTTCAATTATGATTGTATGAATTCATTTGAGCTACTCCAGTATAGGTTGACTACCACTCCTATTATTACCGTGCCAAATTGGAGCTTACCATTTGAGCTCATGTGCGATGCTAGCGATGTGGCGGTTGGAGAGGTATTGGGGAAAAGAATTAACAAGATCTTCCATCCGATCTACTATGCTAGTAA
The DNA here is from genome assembly GCA_005239505.1 of Nicotiana paniculata. Lineage (NCBI taxonomy): Eukaryota > Viridiplantae > Streptophyta > Magnoliopsida > Solanales > Solanaceae > Nicotiana > Nicotiana paniculata. The sequence goes on along the minus strand of ML324679.1, from coordinate 33,251 downwards.
GACGATGAACAAGGCCCAAGTCAACTATACGGTGATGGAGAAAGAACTCTCAGCCATTGTATTTGCTATGGAAAAGTTCCTCATGTACCTCATGGGTACCAAAGTGATTGTTCACACCGATCACGAGGCACTTTGTTATTTAATGAGCAAAAGGGACTTTAAGTCAAGGTTGATGTGGTGGGTACTTCTTCTACAAGAATTTGATCTTAAAATCCTAGACCGCAAGGGGAGTGAGAATCAAGTGGCGGACCACTTGTCTCGATTGGAGGGGGAGGGGAGGCCCCATGATGGCCTTGAGATCAATGATTCATTTCCGGACGAACAACTCTTTTCCATGTCTATGACTGGGATGCCTTGGTTTGTCGATGTGGCCAACTTTCTTGTGAGCGGCATTTTCCCGAGTGAGTTCTCTTCAAACCAAAGGAAGAAGCTCAACCGGGACTGCTTGTACTACTATTGGGACGAGCCATATCTCTTCAAAATTTTCACTGATGGTGTTATCCGGAGATGTGTTCCAGAAGAAGAACAATTGGGTATTCTTGAAGCTTGACATTCTTCCCATATGGTGGTCACCATGGTGGAGCGAGAACTGCTACAAAGGTCCTAAGTTGTGGATTCTATTGGCCTACCTTGCACAAAGATGCTAGCGAGCTCGTTAAGCATTGTGATGATTGCTAAAGGTCCGGTGATGTCTCCAAGAAAAATAAGGTTCCTCTCACCACCATCCTAGAGATTGATATTTTCGATGTGTGGGGCATCATTTTTATGGGTCCATTTGTGAGCTCATGTGGGAACACCTATATTCTTGTTGTTGTGGATTACGTGTCCAAATGGTTTAAAGTTGTGGCTTTTCCCAACAATGAAGCACGGAGTGTGGTAGCTTTCTTGAAGAAAAACATATTCACAAGGTTTGGCACCCCAAGGGCCATCATTAGTGATGGGGGATCACATTTTTGCAACAAATCCTTTGACACTTTACTCTCCAAGTATGGTGTCTCACAAGGTGTCGACCCCCTATCACCCCTAGGCAAGTGGACAAGTTGAAGTCTCCAATCGGGAGATCAAGAGTATTATGTCAAAGACTGCCAATGCAAACCGGACTGGTTGGTCGAGGAAAATTGATGATACTCTTTGCACCTATAGAACATATTACAAGACTCCAATTGGTATGTCTCCGTATTGGTTGGTGTTCGAAAAAGCATGTCAGCTCCTGGTGGAACTAGAGCATAAAGTCGTGTGGGCGTTGAAGAAATTGAACCTTGAGTGGGATGTAGCTGCAAATCTTCGGGTGGAGCAATTTAATGAACTTGATAAGTTTCGGTTCCATGCTTACTCTAGTTCGTCCTTGTATAAGGACAAGATGAATTACCTCCATGATAAGTATATCCAGAACAAAGAATTCAAAGAAGGTGACCTTGTACTTTTATTCAACTCTCGGTTGCGGATGTTTCTGGGAAAGCTAAAATCAAAGTGGAGTGGTCCTTTTGAAGTGGTACATGTGACTCCTTTTGGTGCCCTAGATTTGAAAAATAAGAATGGTGAGATATTTAGAGTCAATGGGAACCAGGTGAAGCACTATCTGAGTAAGGTTGATGATGTCCACGTTGTGGAATTTCTCAATTTTAAGTGAATGATGGTAACATGCGTCATGCCGCGACATTAAATTAGGCGTTTCTTGGGAGGCAACCCATGTGTTTTTCTTTCTCTTAATTTTCTTTTTTTTATATTAGGCATTGTTTTGGGATAACTGGTTGTGAAGTGTATGCAGGAATATAGGTGAGAATTTTGGCAAGGAAAAAAATTGGCTAAGTATTGGAACTGTGTGGACCGCACCAGAATTATGCGGACAGCAGAAGCACTTCGCGGCCGCACAATTCTGTGTGCGATCCCACCACTGGAAAATGAAAAATGACAACTCTCTGAAGTTTGTCCTGACAAAAATCCTTAAGGATTCGCGGCCGCACTCAAAAATTTGGGGACCGCACCAATTATGCGGCCGCAACCATTTTTATGCGGATCGCACCACTGATTCAGCTTCTTAGTTAGCAACAGGTAAAGAGTATGGACCGCACCAAAATTGTGTGGCCGCACAAAGTTAAGTTGGTAGGTCCAACCTCGTCAAAGTATAAATAGGTCCGTCTTAGACTTTTCACACTTTAAACACTCTGACCTCTCAAGCTAAGCTAAGCACAGTGCACCTTCTCTTTTGCTTTCAATCTCATCTCATTTCATCAAGTGTTGAATTCCTTCTACATCTTCATTACTGGTATGTTGATTTCAATGATTTAGATTCTTATTTTTCTTTTCTTTTTCTTTTTCTTTTTCTTTTTCTTTTTCTTTTTCGTTTTCTTTGTTTTAGTTTTCTTTTTTATCTAGGGCTAGGTCCATCCCTAAAATGTCAATTGGTAATTAAATCTTTCTTAGAATCATGTGGGTAGTGTTTGAATGCTTAATGGGGACAGAGGTTAGTAGCTTTTCATGTTTAATTGCCACAAACTATGTCTAATTAGTGAAAACCCTAGTGTAAATCGTACACCAGTGCCATTCTGATATGAATCATCCGTCCGCACACATTTTTGTGTGGTCCGCACTAGGGTATGCAACCACATACATTATTATACAGTCTGCAACACCCTAGGTTTAGGGCACTTTTAATTGATATGTTTGTGCGGCCGCACTCAATTTTGTGCGATCCGCAGTATATTTTTGCGGCCGCACTCAATTTTGTGTGGTCCGCACAGTTAATCTTCAGAGACGCCACAAAATAAATATGTGGCCGCACTCAAAATTGTGTGGTACGCAATAGGTTTGTGCGGCCGCACACAAAATTGTGTGGTCCGTAATGAGGTAACTTCAAAGACCCAGTAGTCTGAACCTGGGATCTCCGCGGCCGCACTCAAAATTGTGCGGTCCACGATGGGCATTATGTGGTCGTACTCATTTTTTGTGCGGTCCGCACTGGGCAGTCCACGTCCGCACTCACTTTTGTGCGGTCCGAACTGCCCAATTTTGAGATCTGTGTACTGCATTTTCAATCTTGATTCTATACACATTATGAGCCCAACTCTAACTGACTTTCACTACTTATATTTGCAGACAATGGTGCATTCACGTGGCAGAGGAGATACTTCTAAAGGAGGGAAGAATCCTCCCGAGGCCGGAGTCGAGGCAAACCCAACATGCCATTGTCAGTCCAAAAGGTCTTGAGGAAGAAAGATACACTCAGTAGACCACCTCCAAAAATCTCAGACACCGGTGAGTACCTCTCATCCCGAGAAACTTCTGAGGGTGATTCAGTGCAAGCACAACCGGGATCTCAATGAAATCTGCTTGTTTGCAGGAATTGTTCAATATGATCCAAAGGAGTCAAAATCAACTCATAAAGAAGTCAAAGGTTGAACAAAAACCAAAACAAGACAAAGAGGCCTGCAGTGCGGCCGCAAAAGCCATTGTGCGGTTGCGATCAAAACTATGTGGTCCGCAAGAAGGAGATTCAGAGACTTGGGATTTTGGAAACATGTGGAGCGCGGACCGCACAAATATTGTGCGGACGCAATCAAAATTATGCGGTCTGCAATAAATAAGAATCAGAGAGTTGGCAACTTGGGCAAAATGAAGGCATGCGGACCGCACCAAAATTGTGCGGCCGCAGGATGTCAAGTGCGGTCACACACACAATTGTGTGGTCCGCGATGATGAAGATTCAGAGAGTTGCTTCAAGCCAAAGTCAAGGAAGTGCGGATCACAGCACTTTTATGCGGCCGCCTAATCATGAACGCGGTCGCACTCAGAATTGTTCGGTCCGCAAAAGTCCAGCTCAAGCCAGAATTCAAAGTGAAGAACGCGGACCACATCAAAATTATGTGGCCGCGCAAGCAAAAGTGCGGCCGCACTCAGAATTATGTGGCCGCACAACCTTCACATGGGCATTTTTGTCAGATATTTTCAAGTAAGTATAAATAGACCTTTTTGTCATTTTTAGGTTAAGTTATGTTTTGAGAGAGCACCTGAGTCGCCTACTTTTACTGTTTTTGGTATTTTTGTACTAGATTTGTCTTTAAACACTAGATTTTCATCCCTTAATCTAATATTATGGATTATATCTTCATTTCTTCTTTAATTTCTTCTATTTCCATGAGTAGCTAAACCCATAGCTAGGGTTGTGACCCAATCCTAGTGTGGGTATTTAATGGGTCTTTAACCTAGAGCGTAGTTGTAATCGGCTTAGTGATATTTAGCCTACTTCTTGCTAGAACTCAAGAATTAATGGTTTCAAATATTAATTCATGCCTAAATGATATAGTCTCTACCTAAGAAAGGGGTTCTAAGTCTAGGAAAACTAGGCTAACAAGGAATTGGGGTGAACTCAAGAAATTGTTAGCCCCAATTAAAGGGTTAAACCTAAATATAGTAATACCCGACTTGAGCTAATATAACTTGATTTGTATGAATACCCATTTGGACTTGAGAAAGCCAAATTGGGCAAAATCACTCAAACTACTGAGAGGAGTAGAGTGAGTACCCGGGTGTGATAGCTATATTACAATCCCAACTAATCAAGCTTGACCTAGAATTTACAACCCATTATATAACCACCTAGGTACAAGTCACGACCGTAGTCCCTTTAACAATTTGAAAAACCTAAAACAAAAATATTGTCCTTAGTATTATCAATTACAATCACTAGAATAAAAATAGACGTAGAATATCAACCGAATTTGTGGAAGTGCAATTAGAGTCAAAACTAGCATCTCACCTAGATATAAACCTAATTCAAATTATTAACTCTTTATGGATTCAATCCCGACCTTAGTTAGGATATTATTGCATCGACCTCGTCCCTACTCAGTAGTAGTGTGGGTTTGGACCCGGTCAGAGGTATGAGATCCGGCCGCAGCAGCCACTTCTCAGGCCGGTGGAGGTACCTATACTCCCATCGCCGGTACACCATAGCAAGTGATGCAAGGACTCCAGACACCAGGGGCACTACCAGCACAGCCGGCTGCAGCTGTTCATGCCCCGGTATTCCCCGTTATGGCTGATGATGCATAGAAGAGACTTGAGAGATTTGGGATACTTCGACCTCCATCATTTAGTGATACTCATTAGAGGATGCTCAATGCTTTCTGGATAAGTGCAAGTGTATGCTTCGGACAGTAGGTATTCTCAAGACATGTGGGTTCTCATTCACTACTTTTCAGTTTTCTGGGGCTGCTATAAGATGGTGGGAGGCTTATGAGAGGCGTAGGCCGGTCGGCATATCACTAATTACTTGACAAGAGTTGTCTGTTCTCTGTTCTCTTCTTTGAGAAGTTCGTACCGCAGTCTCGCAGAGAGGAGTTGTGCAAACAGTTAGAGAAATTACATCAGGATGATATCTATATGACGCAGTACGAGATGAGGTTTTCTGAGTTGGCCCGTCATGCGATTTGGATGGTTCCCACTGATAGGGAGAGGATCAAGAGGTTCATTGATGGCCTCACATATCAGCTTCGGTTTCTTATGACTCGAGAGAGAGTATCCGGTGCTACTTTTAATGAGGTGGTCGATATTACTCGGCATATAGATATGGTCTGTAGCCAGGAGTGGGTAGAGAGGGTTTTTAGTGGTGTTCCTTCCGGGGGTCAAATCCACAACGGTAGGGGTCGTCCTCGTTATACCCCATTTTAACACGGGTCAAACTAGAGTATAACATATTGGTAATTTTGAACGTTTAGTTAATTAAAGAGAGTCGCCACCTAATTATTTTAACGATGAATTAGGACACAAATTTTAACTAAGTAGTGCTTAAAGTTAACTCTATTTTATGTGGTCTTCTTAACCTTTAAGAATATAGGTAAGAGTTCTAATTAATCTTATAGGTAAGGTTATTAAGGCACCCAATATTATCCGTTAATTACAGTTAACCGACCAAACTTAGATTAATTAAATTGGAAATAAGTGCACAAATATGAGTAGCGTTTTCAGACATATTACAAGTACATGAGAAGCTAGATCATGACCACGTAATTAGATGAGTAGGAAAACATTTACGAAAATTGTTTAAGACTTGATTTGTATTCAAATCATTTCCTAGAAAGCTTGACAGAAACTACCAAACTGGTTCGCTTTTAAAAAAAAAATATTTTCAGAACTTAACTTGATTGGTTTTAAAAGCACTAGATTAGTTAAAAAAGAGATTGAAATATATTCCAAAGGAACGTTCAAGCATTCTTTTTGAAATCTTAAACATTGCAAAGAAGGTTAGAGCTTCTAAAAAACTATGATATTACCATTCTGTATCATCCCCAGAAGGACAGTGTGGTGGCTGATTCCTTGAGTAGAAAGGCGGTGAGTATGGTTAGTCTTGTATTCCTTTTAGTTGGAGAGAGATCTCTTACAGTTGATGTTCAGGCTTTGGCCAACCAGCTCGTGAGATTGGATATTTTGGATCCTGGCTGGGTTCTATCTTGTGTGATTTCTCGGTCTTCCTTATATGATCGCATCAGAGAGCGCCAGTATAATGATCCCCATTTGCTTGTCCTTAAGGATATGGTTCAGCACGGTGATGCCAGATATGTGACTATCGGGGATAATGGGGTATTGAGGATGTAGGGTCGGATTTGTGTGCCCAATGTGGATGGGCTACGTGAGTTGATTCTAGAAGAGGCCCACAGTTCATGGTATCCCGTTCATTCGGGTGCCGCAAATATGTATCAGGACTTGAGGCAGCACTATTGGTGGAGGAAAATGAAGAAGGATATAGTGGGATTTGTAGCTCGGCGCCTTAACTGTCAGCATGTGAAGTAGGAGCATCCTAGACCGGGCGGATTGCTTCAGAGGTTAGAGATTCCAAAGTTGAAGTGGGAGCAGATCACCATGGATTTCGTAGTCGGGCTCCCATAGACTTCGAGGAAATTCGATGCTATTTGGGTGATTGTGGATTGGCTGACCAAGTCCGCGCACTTCATTCCAGTTGGTACTACCTATTCTTCGAAGCGGTTGGCTGAGATTTACATCCGTGAGATTGTTCGCCTTTACGGTGTGCTAGTGTCCATCATTTCAGATCGGGGCATGTAGTTTACATCACAGTTCTGGAGGGAGGTACAGCGAGAGTTGGGCACCCAATATGAGTTAAGCATAACATTTCACCCTCAGATGGACGTACAGTCAGAGCGCACTGTCCAGACAGAAGAGTTATGCCAACAGGAAGGTCTATGGTGTTGCTTGCATGGTTGGAGAGAAAGTCCTGTTGAAGGCTTCACCCATAAAGGGTGTTATGAGGTTCGGAAAGAAGGGAAAGTTGATCCCTCGGTATATTAGACCGTTTGTGGTGCTTCATAGGATTGGGAGGTGGCTTACGAGCTTGGCTTGCCACCTAGCTTGTCAGGAGTGCATCTAGTTTTTCACGTTTCTATGATCTGGAAGTATGCTACCGATCTGTCTCATGTTTTGGATTTCAATATGGTTCAGTCGGATGATGATTTGACTTGGATTTCAACATGGCTCATATCACTCCCTCCTTCTTATTAACCTACTTATCCCCAAACCATAGAGACCATTATACCAGCCCCGCAATCTTTGAACTCTCTCGAAACTTCTCTTCTCCTCTGTAAACCCTAGCACCGTCATCCATTACCCCTCCAATTCCAACCCAAAAATAGAATCAATCAACGATTCACTTACCTTATTGACCCCTCCTCTATACTGGTTACCCGTTTATAGTGTTACATAATTGCTTGCCTAATATGGCAAGCAGATCTTGTAAGAATTGAACCAAAATTGATTCAAATCCTTAACTTTCTATTTATTCCGTCTGTGTTCATCAATTTCTCTTTGTAAGTATGATTATTTTCTTTATCTCTCGTGCTTTGTACTTAACCCTAAGGTTAGGGTTTTCATATCCTCTTTTGGTTCGAACCAAAACTGGTTCAAGCTTTAATTTTAAGTACTATCCTATCTATATTCGTCCTATTATGCATGAATCTGCCTATTTTTGTCGATTTCTTTTACTTATCCTAAATTAGGGTTTTAGAGCATTTTCATTTGGACCAGATATGGTTCGATTATGTGTTTCTTTTGAATAATTTCATGTCTATGTTCATCACATGCAGTTGATTGTCTTTATTTTCTGCCGATTTTGTGGGGTTTACCTAAAAACTATGATTTCAAAATTTTTCTTCTTTACTGATCGTTTGAATTAATTACTTTCCATGTTTATGTGTTTAGTTCCTACACTATTTAAATCCTTTCCTCTTTCCCCTTTAGACAGACTGGAACTATCAATACTCTCACTGAAAACTTAGGGTTTAATTCTGATTCTCTTTGCTCGTTTGCTTCTGGTCTTGGCCGGCTAAAAGCCAAGGCCAATTAATTCTGGACTTGACTATTGTGGTGTATTTTCTTGCTTTCCTGCCTAACTGGTCAGTGACTATCCCTTGTCATTTTATCTTCTATGTTTCCATAACCTGTGTATTCGATCCAGCATGTTTAAAGTATTTTGAGCATGATTCTACCACTTTTATGTTTCTATGTGTTCATCTAGTCCTATAATTGATACTGTTAGCTTTTGAGATTGGTTATTTTTGAATAATATGAATCCTCTTAGAGGTTAACTTAATGTCCTTTAACTTGTTTCATGTAGGTTGTTTTGCTAGTTCTGAACCTGTCCTGAACTTAGCATCTTTAGGATACTACTAGTGTGTTAATTAGTTAATCAATCATGAAACTTTACAGATTTGTATTGTTATTTAACCTTTCCCTGTCATTCATGTGCTCTGACAACTTGCTTTCTAATATGTCTTGCATCTATTTGGCTTCATGTGATTATCTGACAGCTTGCCTTAATACATTGTCTTAATGTTTCTGTCATTAAACAAGGCTGCCCTAAATGCCAGCATGTACACTTAGCTTAACTAGACTTTTACAGACTTTGACTTATTAAAAACGGTGTGCTTTGCATAAACAACTTTGCAAACCTTGCTTGTTTGCTTAGTGCAATACTGTCTACATATTCTGTCTTAAACTCTATAATGATGGCTTTCTTCTGAAAATCAAATATGTCCCTGCCTCCTTTTACATTCTGCTTTTTTTTAAACTCCTTCTCTTAGGTCCTTTAGGTTCTATCCTCAACCTCCCCAGTGTGAGCACTGCTTGGGGTCCATATGAGACTCTTGTAAACTCTAACACACTTGGGTTTGGGTTCCTAATCTCCTTTGCATAACTTTTGAGTATTTGGTTCTCTAGTGTGAGTATTGTCCTGGGTCCTTGAAGCCCTTGGGAACTTTGACACACTAGAAACCTGGGTTTTATGTGTGCTATGGGTGAATCACTCGTTCTGTACCTGTGAAATGAGCCTTGAAGTTGATATGGTCTGAAGGCCTGGGCTGCCCAGGTGTATTTGGGCATGTAAAAGGCTCTCTATAGTTTATTTCATTACTATTATGTAATTCATTTATTTACCTGGTCTGTAATAATTTTGTAAAACAAATTCTGGGGTATTTAGTAAAGTCGGGAGGGTTTCTTATTTTCTTTTGTTAAACTAGGTAGAACTCCTGCCTATAGGGTTTCATTTGTGCTGATGATTCTGCTCATTTTGTTAATCGTACAATTTCTATATTGTGCTTACACATTAGAAAGCCTGCCTATAGGGTTAAAATTATGATTTGCTAAAAATCCTGCGTATAGGATGGGTATGATGGTTTGTTAGAAATCCTGCCTATAGGATGAATATGATGACTTGTTAGAAATCCTGCCTTTAGGTACATCAACTTGTCAAATAAATATGTGTTAGCAGGCATGCCTATAAGATCAATATCTGGTTTAACTGTTTTCGGGCAATGTGTATAAATTCCTGCTTAAATACTGTTTAATAATAGATAACATGCCTATAGGATTGAGAATCGGCTTAATAATAGATAACATGTCTATAGGATCAAAAACAGTTCGATGATAGAAATCATGCCTATAGGATTAAAATCGGTTCACTCGTAGAAGTCATGAATATAGGACTCTATTAAATGATTCTGAATACGATTATCACCATCCATCACTTAGACAACATTCCTAAAGGATTGAGAAATAATTCTAGACTTAGGACTATGATTTACTATCATTCACTAACGCATGAAATGCCCAGATATAGCACCGAATAAAATCAGTAGGCAAATAGTAGGTCCTCACACTCGCATTAAAATTGATTTTCCACACTACTGCTCGCCTATTTCTTATATAAATATCCTTCCTAGGACTTCATGATTAATAAAATCTGCTACTCAGTTGCGTGCATTTGTTGTTTATGTGCGGAGGTCAATGTGAGCCCATATCTGCTTTTATTTGAAAAGTCTTAATTGTTTTGTCCGTCGCCTAGTATTTTACAATTTTGAGAAACCTAGGTTTAGTTTAGAACCATCCAAATAGAGGCCATAATGCCTCTAGGGCTATAGTTAAGGGACGAGTAGTGCACGCACAAGAAACGAATTAGAATCAACTAGAGCACTTTAGGTAAAAACTTAAAGATAGTAATCAGTTAGCAGGAGATGATAGTCTGTGCCCGCTGGATAATTTGAGTAACACCCCATCTTGGGGGAGTTACGAAGTATTATTTATGTTGCACGGGGTGATCCTATAGGCTAAAAAATTTAGGACCCCCACCCTTATTAAATAGTTTTCTTCGCTTTCCTAGACTAATTCGCATAATTTAAGTTCGGCTAGGACCCACTGTTATGGACCTCGAGGGGTGCCTAACACCTTCCCCTCAAGGTAATTTGAGCCCTTACCCGATCTCCAGTGACGCAAACTGGTATAATCTGAGTTATTTGCAATAGGTGCCCTAACACACCTTAATTCGTTAGATGGAGACTCTAATAACCATTTCCTTTTCCCTTTTCTCTCAAAAGGAGTTGTCAAATGTTGAAACCTGATTTCGCTAGAAAAAGGGGGGCACGACATTTGTTTAAGAGGGGGAGAATGTAATGACTCGGTTGATCGTTTCGAGAGTTCTAGCCTCGTTCCCCCATTTTCTGCTCCTTATGTTCTTTATAGTTGTTATTTGACTTATCAGTTTAGTAGGTTCGAGTCCGGAAGGATTTTGGAATGAATTGAAACACTTAGTCTCATAATTGAAAGCTTAAGTTGGAAAAACTTGACCAAATGTTGACTTATGTGTAAACGACCTTGAAATTGAATTTTGATTGTTCTGTTAGCTCCATTGAGTATTTTGGACTTAGGAGCGTGTCCGGATTGTGATTTGGAGGTCCGTAGTAGAATTAGGCTTGAAATGGCGAAAGTTGAAAGTTTGAAAAATTTGATTGGGAGTAGAATTTCTGATATCGAGGTCGGATTGGATTTCCGGAAGTTGTAGAAGATTCGTGGTATCATTTGTGACTTGTGTGCAAAATCTGAGGTCAATTGGACGTGATTTGATAGGTTTAGGCGTTGTTTGTAGAATTTGGAAATTTCAAAGTTCATTAGGCTTGAATCTCTGTGTGATTCGTGCTTTTGATGTTGTTTGAGGTGGTTTGAGGATTCAACTAAGTCCGTATGATGTTTTAAGACGTGTTGGTATGTTTGGATGAGGTCTAGGGGGCCTCGGGTTGATATCAGGTGATTAATAGATCGAGTTTTGAAGTTGTAAGGTTGTTGAAGAATTTCCATTGCTGGTGTAATCGCACATGCGGAGAGGGAATCGCAAGCGCAAGCCCGCATAAGCGGCTAAGGGAGTGATAAGAAGAGGTCGCAGGTGCGATGGTTTTTCGGCACTTGCGGTTGCGCAGATGCGGATAAGGTGTCGCAGAAGTGGAGGCAGCTGGGTTAAGTGACTTCCGCAGAAGTGGAGTTTCCACCGCAAAAACGGGACCGCAGAAGCGAATTTTCGGACCGCAGGTGCGGTTTAACTGGGCAGAACCTATATAAGCGAAGGTTCCAAAATTTTCACCATTTCTAACATTTTGAGCTCGGATGTTTTAGATTTATAGAGAGTTTTTGAAGAGATTCTTGAGGTAAGTTCCTTGTGTTCATTTTTATTCAATATATTTGGTTCCCCATTGATTTTCCCACCTAGTTGGTGTGTTTTTAAGTTGAAATTTGTGGGTTTGAGGTTAGGGATTTTGAGAGTTGATTTTGGGGGTTTGAGAGGCGATTTGATGCCGGATTTTGAAAATTTTGGTATGGTTAGACTCGTGGTTGTATGGGCTTTCAGATTTTGTGACTTTTATTGGATTTAGAGATATGGGCCCGAGGGCTAGCTTGAAGCCAATTTCGAATTTTGATTCAAAGTTTTCGTATTTTTCTTGTGGAATTGATTCCTTTAGCCCGTATTGATTGTATTGTACTGGTTATGGTTAGATTCGGGTCATTCGAAAGCCGAGTTGCGAGGCAAGGGTGTATTGGAGTAGAGTTTTGGCTCGGATTGAGGTAAGTAACAATTCTAAATATGGTTCTGAGGGTATAAAACCCCGAATTATGTGTTCTGTGATTGTTTTGTAAGTGACACACATGTTGGGTGACGGGTGTGTGGGCGTGCACCGTAGGAATTGTGACTTGGTCAATTTCCTGGAACTTTAAAGTTGAATAACTTGTTGTTAGCTATATGCTCTCCATGTGCTATAGAAATTTGACTGTAAATCATGTTAGAAATCATGTTTAGGCTATGTGTTGGTACTGCAGAGACCCAAGAGGGCGTGACACCTGTTGAATTTCTTGGTCATTGCTTCTTATACTCAGTCGTAGTATTACTTGAATATTATATCTCAGTCTCTGTTATTCCTTGTTGATACATTATATCATTTCTGTTTTGGGCTGATTTTCCATGATTACTAAGAGCCTGTGAGACTAGAGAGGCTGATGAGTGAGTGAGGCCAAGGGCCTGATTGTGAGGTATTGATACCATAGAACGTGAGTTATGCGCGCAGATCCAGATATTTATACCATAGCACGTGAGTTGTCCGTGCGAATCCGGATATTTATATTGTAGCACGTGAGTTGTCCGTGCGGATGATGATATGATATTGTAGCATCTGAGTTGTCCGTGTACCACGTGAGTTGTCTGTGCGGATTATAACGCTTGGGCTGTAGGAGCCCCTCTGGAGTTTGTACACCCCCAGTGAGCACATGTACCTATTGAGTGCGAGTGTTGAGAACTGAGTGCCGAGTGATGAGCTATTGAGGAAGTCTGAATGATTGTTGCCCAAAAAGGCTGTATTTGCTTTCATTGTTGTCAGATTGCAAATTGCAAAGATCTTTGTATGGTCTAAAGAAATCACGACGACTGTGGTATAATCATCTTAGTGAGTATTTATTAAAGGAAGGTTATAAATGATGCCATTTGCCCATGTGTTTTTATAAAGAAAATAACACCTGAATTTGTTGTACTTGTCGTATATGTCAATGACAAAGACCTTATTGGAACTCCAAAAGGAAATTGATTATTTAAAGAAGGAATTCGAGATGGATCTCGGAAAGACAAAATTATGTCTCGGTTTGCAAATTGAACATTTGGCAAACAGGATTTTTGTTCATCAATCTACCTACATAGAAAAGGTATTGAAACGGTTTTACATGGATGGAGCACATCCATTAAGTAGTCCGATGGTTGTTCAATCACTTGATGTGAATAAGGATCCATTCCGACCTCAAGAAAAGAATGAAGAGCTACTTGGTCCCGAAGTACCATATCTTAGTGAAATTGGTGCACTAGTGTATCTTGCTAATACAACAAAGCCTGACATAAATTTTTCAGTCAATGTCTTAGCAAGATATAACTCTGCTCCTACAATGAAACATTGGAATGGAATCAAACACATATTGCAGTATCTAAATGGGACTACCGATATGTGCTTATTTTATAGCAATAATTGCGTCCTGATCTTGTTTGTTATGCCGATGCGGGGTATTTATCTGACCCACACAAGGCTCGATCTCAAACATGCTATGTGTTTACCTGTGGAGGCACTGCCATATCTTGGCTACCAACTAAGTAATCAATCGTGGCTACTTCATCTAATCATGCTGAGATAATTTCTATTCATGAAGCAAGTCGAGAATGTGTATGGTTGAGGTCTATAATACATCTTATTAGAGACAAATGTGGTTTGAAACGTGAAAAATTACCCACGATTTTGTATGAATACAATGCAGTATGCATAGCCCAATTGAAAGGAGGATTCATAAAAAGAGATAGGACAAATCACATTTCACCGAAGTTATTTTTCACACATGAGCTTCAAAAGAATGATGATATCCATGTGCAACACATTAGTTCAAGTGATAATATGACTGATTTGTCCCCCAAATCTCTACCAACATCAACCTTCAAGAAGCTGGTGTACAAGGTTGGGATGCAAAGGCTCAAGGATGTGAATTGGTGCTCTCATCAGGGGGTTAATACGCGTTGCACTCCTTTTTCTTACAAGGTTTTGTTCCACTGAGTTTTCTAACCAAAAGGCGTATTATTAAACATGTGTACTCTTTTTCCTTCACTGGAATTTTTTCTCACTGAGTTTTATTTTAGTTAAGGTTTTAATGAGGCATATTATTTATTGAATAGACATTCAAGGCGGAGTGTTGTGAATAAAATTGTACTTTAAATAAATATCTATGTTTTAGAGAGTTTATTACTTTTATGGTTAAGTCATTTTCTCCTCTAAAATAAACGAGTGTTACTTCACTATAATTGGTCCCAAAATTGTACAATATTATTCTTTTCCTTATTGTTTTATTTCATGAACAAAGTTGGTTATGATCACTGATTTGTTCTGTACATAAAGTAGGCTTGCTTTGAAAAGTAAGTCAAATTCGAACCACCACCATCTCTTTCTCTCCCTAATACCTAAACCCTTCTCCCATACGAATTGATGATGGCCTCCGGCGCGGACGAATTCGTGAAAGGACATATCCACCCCAATGGCGTTGCCGTTCTCACTCTCGATCGTCCTAAAGCTCTCAATGCCATGAACCTTGGTAAATTTTCCCTTCCTTTTCTTTGATAAGTTACTCAAATTTCACCTCAGTTTTACTATAATTTGTTATTATCATGGTTCTTCTTTTCCTAGAAATCATCCAAACTTGTAAGCAAATGGATTCATAATTTCAGTTCAGACAAGTGACTTGTGATTGAGTGATAGATTGATAGCTTGACGACTTACGGTGATAAAGGGGATGGATTCAAATTTGAATAATATAAGTTTGATATTCCATCTAGATTGAGTGTATTAGAGCATGGGGGTGCTACGGGAGAGGTGCAAGCCTAGAAAGGAAGCTCAGTAAAATTTATCTGTGTTACTTTGGTATGTATAACAGTAGAACTCGGGTTTCATTTTTCAGATAATCACTCAACTATCCAGACTAAAGTCACTTTTCTTTCGTTTGTATTCATGGTTTCACTCTAGTCCCTAATCTCGTATCCATTATTATTTTATAAAATGTAGAAGAAAAATTGTGAAAAAGAAGCATATATGTCATCAAAAAAAGAAGAATACAGGTAACTCTAGTCCTTAACATTGTACCGATTATTATTTTATAAAACTAGAGTAAAATAATAAAACAAATCTGCTTTTTATTAGAAGAAAGATACATTTGCAACATGGATGTGTTTTAGCGTTTCGTTTTATTTAGCCGGTGAATTATTATTTTTAGCGGGTCGGGTTGGGTGTATGGGTGAATTTTCTATGTTTTGTTTGCGTGTTAATTATTTTATTTGGTCCACAAATATAAAAAGTCATGTTGACTAACATGTCACATTTTTCCATCGGAAGGTTTGATAATTTCGGCTGAGTGTCCATTCTTGTGCAATCGAAATAGTTGAGTGACTATCATGTTACAAACGAAAAAAGTGACTTTAGTCCATAATTTTGAATAGTTGGATGATCATCCGAGTAATGAGCTCGTAGAACTCCTTATGGAAAATAAGTACTAACAAAAGCCAATTCCGTTAAGCCTCACATAAAAAATCACAAATTTTCCTATGAAATAAGATAGCTCATACTTGGTTTCTAAGACATGTAGGACTTTAACCAGAAACAAATTTTTTTTTGAGAGTAGATCAAACCTCATTAGCTTGTTCTAATAAAATGTGAATATACTAAGAATACTAACAACATATCTGACGACGGAAGCAAAAATCTGTACTCTTTCGATGATTTTAAAAATGAGGACATGACTTTAATACCGACGAGAAGAATGTAATTTCCACTGGTGATTATATATGCTATACAACATGGCCAAGATTAAATTTAGATTATGTTTTTGACACTCATGCATATTTGATCAGTGATACTTGATAGGAAGTTGTGGAGGTCGAGCATTAGGGTTGTAGGTTAGGAGATAGGAGGCTAGTCTGATAATATTTTGTTTTAGGCTGCTAGTAGCTCCAGTTGTGTCCTTAGTACTTCATTAGTGTTGTAGGTTAGGATGTAGGAAGCTAGTCTGGTAGTGTTTTTTCTTAGGATGCTAGTGACTCTTGTTGTGTCCATATTATTCCATTGCGTCTGTAGTACTGTGCCATTGCTACTGTTTGATGCTATTGCTTTTCTCTCAATTTTCTGGTTATTACGTTGCTGGTGTTATCTTTCTTGATTCCTTTTCTGTTACTGCTACACTGTCTCGTTCCATCTTCTTGTATTGAGGGTCTATCGGAAACAACCTCTCTACTCCTCTCGAGTAGGGGCAAGGTCTGCGTACATACTACCCTCCCTAGACCCCACTTGTGGGATTTCATTGGGTTGTTGTTGTTGTTGTTGCATAGATTTTTCAAGTAAGCAGGACAAGAATTAAAGGAGGAAAAATCAGAATACGATAATGAATAGATATTATTATTTTTTTCCTAGAAGTATGAGAATTAATATGCTACACCTCCATCTAAATAGTTTGATTTCTTTTTAACTCATGCTTGATTGATGTATGACTCAGATATGGACATCAAGTACAAGGGTTTCCTGGATGAGTGGGAAACAGACCCAAAAGTCAAGTGTATTTTGGTTGAGAGTAGCTCGGCTCGTGCTTTTTCAGCAGGTAACAAGTCAAAAGTCATTCATTTACTGGATGGATACTGGCTACTATCTTATCTGGCATATTTGCGGCATCTAGTTCCTGAAGTAGCTTGTCATTACATCATTACTCATTTTTGATAGAGCCTCCTATCTGCAGTTGCAATACATAGTTTGACACGTTCTGGTAAGATTTGTGGGTAACCATTCTTTGCTGATGCAGGGATGGATATTAAGGGGGTTGTTGCTGAAATTCAAAAGGACAAAAGTACACCTCTTGTGCAAAAGGTTTTCTCACTTATGAGATTTACCCTATACTTGAACTCAGCATGTCATTCTCTTGAATTTTAGTCTTTGTTGTTTGTACTTTCATTTGATGATATTGTCTTGCTGAGTTGATGCTGCTATGCTGATGCATAACAGGACTGTTAGTGATTGTTAAATCTGTTAGTGAGTTTACCTGCAGGGGTGATCAAGCTAGGTTTGACCAAAAAATGGCAGTCAGATAAGATTAAGGTCCTTTTTGTCCCTTTAACATGCACAAAATCATAACAAACTGTGGTAGTGGATGTACATACACTAGCTGTATATTTCCCAAAAAAAAAAAAAAGAATCATAATACCCAGTGTCTTTTCTAGTTTAGATCTTAATAAGGTTGTATGAAAGGGCCTTTGTCTATTATTATGAAATCATTATTTCTGTACGAATAGGAACTGCGTTTGTCCTTCTATCAGTTAATTGACTGATCGTTGTGCCTAAGCCTTTTAGACTTACATTTTTTTTTTACTTTTTAAGTGGAAAAAATTTTGGGGAGAAAAGATTTGGAAAAAATTGTGAAATGGTAGATTGCCTGTTGATCTATTAATAATTCAAATAGTAATAGTATAGCTTATCAGGTAATTACATTCACATTGGAGATAAATGGTGTATCTAGATTCGGAAGGTTAAAGTTATATAGGCTTTCGTCAATCATCACTGACCATTCACATCAATATTGATTGCTCAACATGAATTTATAGCAAATATCTAACATAGATGAATTTTACGTAGCTTGAACTCTTGAAGTAAACTGGCAGTAAGTTTATGATGACTTGGCTGCCACAGGACATTCAAAAGTTTCTCCTCAATGTCCGACCTATAATAACAATGTTGAGCCATTTGATAATTGGGCATTCTTTAAGTAGGTCTAGTTGGTGTTTTATGATTTGTTCATGGTACTGTTCTTAATTAAGTGATGCCTGTTTCCACAAGCCGATACTTTATGAATGCAGAATATGCTTTTTCTCCTTTGAAATGCTTTTCCTCTTTAAAATTTGGGGTTTTTCTTTTCAGCTTTTATCCTTGGAGTTGATAGTTGTACTTAATCGTGCGCAACTGGATGGTGTGCGTCATGTTTCTAAAAATTTCTCCTTGAAAAAAAAGTTTTTGATCTCCTTGTCAATTTTTTTTTTTATTTATAGTACTTCCTTTTACATATGCATGTGCCATTGACAACATGCGTGCTATGTAAAGAGGGAAACTAGTGCTCTGTTTCAGAGACATTTCCAGCTATGAAACTCTTTAGCACCACAGTGAGTCTGTGACTTGCTCTACTCTTGTTCTTCCACTGATTGCAACACCATATATCAGTTTTGCAATCCTTTTGCATGATGTCTAAATATGTTAATTTTTATGGATATGTTTTTGTTAGATAGTTATGTAATTAACGTGAATTTGTCCTATTCACACATAGAATAGGAGTTGGATATGTATTGTATAAATAGGCTCATTGTATTATAATTGAATAGAATATAAATAATATATTTTTCTCCCGTGCTTTCTCACAGTTTAGAATTGAATACTGCAGCTGGTTTGTCAGTAGGCCTTTCAGAAAATTGAAATATGTGTTCCTTCTTTATGTTCAGGTATTCACAGCAGAGTATTCTCTGATTTGTAAAATATTCGAGTACAAAAAGCCTTACATCAGCTTCATGGATGGCATAACAATGGGCTTTGGCATTGGCTTATCAGGTCACGGTAGCTACAGGCTTATCACTGAGGTATTTTCCCACCTTGTATGGAGACTACTCGTTTGTTGCAATTATGATCTTATTTATACCTCTTATATTGTTTCAGAGGACTGTTCTAGCTATGCCAGAAAATGGAATCGGGTTGTTTCCAGATGTTGGTTTTTCTTATATAGCTGCACATAGTCCTGGCAATGGGGCAGTTGGTATGCATTTTCTCTTTCTGCTGAGGAAATCGTAATAATGAAAGATTCATTAAATGAGAGCTGAAGTTTTAGCAACACCTACTACTTTTGGAGTCGAGCGATTTTTCTCTCTTTTGTAGGAGAACATGAACCTAGTTTAAAACACCTTATCTGCTCCCTCTCTTCCTTGTCAGTATCATTATTATTACTCTATTATTACTTTATTTTTCAATTATAATCATTACTATACTTTGGTTATCTTTACTATTTTTTCTGTCAATACTTCCCTTCTCTTCAGTATTTTCATAATAGTATTTTACTCCTGTATTTGTCAAACCTGTTTTGAAGACACTTTTCTTGAGCGGGGAGGATCTCTTGGAAACTGCCTCTCTACCTCACACAAGGTAGGGTAAGATTTGCATACACCCCTCCCACCCAAGACCCCGCTTGTGGGATCACATTGGGTTGTTGTTGTCTCATATCCAATTCAATTTGAAAATCACCATATACAGGTTACTAATATCACTATATTTAACCATGATAATCTATATATACCCATGCCAATGGAATAAAAATACCTCGAAACATAAACTAACAATGCTGGGAGCGGCTCTCTTGCGGCACCAGATCGCTCGCCACTACGAAAACTGTTCTGGTTTCCTCTTAAGTTACTACCAAAAAATCTTGTTACTTGTCTGTTTCTACCCTTTCTTTTTCGTTCTTTTGAAACTTTGTTAGAGCTACTCCAATGCTGCGTTTCCGCTCCCGAAATCCTTCAGTTATTGTTTGAAGTCCGATGCTCCTTTCAGTGCCGTCTCTTGCTCCCATCCCTACTTCTTTTGTTTCTTGTTGATTTCTCGGCAATGGGCTTTAGCCCAAATATGATTTTTGTTTTTTTTCTCTAATGACGTAAGTGCCCTTATTAAATAATGGTTATTACAGTAATACACTTGAAATGAAGAGAACAAATACATAAATTTTGACTATTGTCCTCAGAAAACACGAATATGGCTCTTCCTTTAGAAGTTACCAGGTTTGGATGCTTATATTCAAATTTAATATGATCTAAGGACTATGAAAGGTGTATGTTAATGTTGACTCTTTTAAGTTCTCTGCTTCAAAGACAACCACAATGCATCATTTGTTCAATTGCTGGTGAAGTCCATCCTTGGTCATACACAAATGCTAATCTTTTGATCATCCAAGTTGTGGTCAAAGCTTGATGTTCAACGAGACGGAAACCTCTTTGAAATGGAGGAAGCAATGATAATTAAATTTAAATTCATATGTGTTGCACATCAATGTTATTTTATTTTGGAGGAAGAAAGGATCATATGTCAGGTGAATTTGTTTCTGCATCGGTGTCCTAATAATCTTTTCCTTTTCATTGTAAGTCATGAAAACCTTTGGTTTTTTTTACTCTAGTAAAAGGAAAATATTTCAAGTGAGAACCTCCTATTTCATTTTCACCTATATTGTGTGGGTGGTTGTCAGATTGAGATGGTGAGAACTATTATATATGTGTCCATTATCCCACAAGTTTTTTCTGCTCATGCTCTTAGCTTATTTATTTGTTTAATTTATTTATTGCAGGTGCTTATCTTGGACTGACTGGAAGTAGGATATCTACACCTGCTGATGCACTGTATGTTGGTTTGGGAAGTCACTATGTTCCTTCTGCGAATTTGGATACATTGAAAGAGGCTTTCTTGGCAGCTACCTTGTATGTCTTAGCATTTCCTAATGAACTTAATCTATGTTCTCTCTTATAATATGAACATGGAAGTGCTAAATGTCAAACTTTAATCAACTTTTCAGAGCTATGTGACATTGCAGATCCTTGGCCTTTAGTCTTTTCATCTTATTTATGCCGATGGAATTTGATGATGATTTTGCACTTAATTGTTACATGTATGTTTAAATCTTGCTTATCACGGTTAGGGAGGGATAGCCTAGCGGAAAGGGCCCTCAACCCCCAACAACGAGTTTAATGGTTCGAGTTACCAAGGGAGTTAATTAGGAACATCACTGTTGCGCTCCTAGGTAGAGGGGGTATCTTTGCGAGGCGGGGGAATACCATGTATAAAAAGATTCTGTCATTTCATGTATCTCTCTTGAGTTGTAACTTTGATCTTTCAACAATTTTTCTTGGAAAGATTCCACAATTTGGCTATAGTTCTTTGTCCCTGTGTTAGTGGGAACTATTTTAATTTCTATTGCTCGTCTCTAGTGGTGTCATATTGCAAATGTTTCAGATTATTGATCCTTATTCCTTCGGATAAGTACTTTTTATTGTGTTATTGGTACAAGACATTTCAGTGGTATGTTTGAAGTTTACAGATGTTCTATGACTTATTTATTTTGAAATAGCTCTCAGGATTTGGACGAAGAGATCAAAACACTTCTGGCAAAATACAGTACTAACCCTGATTCAGAATCCCGTTTGAAGTCTCTTTTACCCAGAATCATTTCAACATTTGGTGGTAATAAGTCTGTTAAAGATATAATAGAGCAGCTTGAAAATCATCAGCAAAGTGCAGATACTTTGGGTATGATTGTTCACTTGGCTTTTCATCCATAAATGAATCAGATATGCTTCCCAATTTATACATGCGCAAATCAATAAACACTTGTGGGGTACGCTTGTTTTCTTTTTCATTTGTTAGTTCATCTCCTTGGCAGTGGCAGAATGGGCTAAGGATGCTCTGCAAGGGCTAAGAAAGGGGGCTCCCTTTTCTCTTTGCCTCACCCAGCAGTACTTTTCCAGTATTGCATCTGCATGTGGCAAAAATGAGAATACCTTGTCCAAGGTTAGCTTTCCTCACGTTGTGCTTTTTTAAGAAAAAAAAAAAGATTCAGTATTTATCTTCTTTCTGGAAAAATTCATGATTCCTTCACTTCGGATAGATCTTTAAATGTTTCTGCTTCTTTCTGCCATTCCCAACACGCAGCTCCCTGGCGTTATGAGAACTGAATATCGCATTGCTATAAGGTCTGTTCTACGCAATGATTTTGCAGAAGGTGTCCGTGCTATCTTAGTGGACAAGGATCAGGTTCGTTTCTAGTTTTGCAAGCCCATGACAGTTGAATGTGTTAATGTTTGGTTGTTTCTCAACCCTGGTGGTGCATTTTGTGAGAGGATATTACCTTAACTAATTTTAGGAAGAGATGAAGAGTCATCTTCTTTTAAGCCTGGAAATCAGTTGTCATGTTAGACCGTCTATTGTAGGGTTATGAGTGAAGATTTTGTAGTCTTTTAGAACTAAAACCTTTAATGAAGATTTTCTAAGTCTTATAGAAGTAAAACCTTTAATAAGATATTTTAGTATTATAGAAGTAAAACCTTGAATGAGTTTGCTTTCTGCAGAACCCAAGATGGAATCCTTCCAGCTTGGAGGAAGTGAACCTCAATGAAGTGGAAGCTCTCTTTGAACCTTTGAGCCCTGAAGTTGAGTTGAATGTTTGAGGTTTGCCAGGAACATCTTTATTGTCTTTCCAACAGTTAGGAGTCAAAATCTCTTCCTTCTCTTTGGATCAATAAATATGATTCCCACATGCTTAATATACAAAACGTTCTGTGAGGTGACTAATGGCTCCGTTCAGATTCCGATGTTATTTGCCATTTTAATTTTAGGTGCAGCTGGTAATAAGTTTATAGTTTGGTTGTACGACTAAGATTGCATAGAGTTCAGTATTCGGATCCATTAGATTGAGGTCATACTTTGTATTTGTTATTCCGTCTGTTTCGATTTTATAATTGTTCTTACTTGTTTAAAAAAGAAAAGACATCCTTTTTTATTTGCAAACTTTAATGTAAACTTTTTTATTTTACAATTAATGATATACTCTTGTAGGCATATAAATGTCACAGCTAAGATTGCAAGCTCTAATAATACTTTTGTTGTGTCAAAATCTTATTTTCTTTTATAAATCTGATTTCCAATCAAATATTGCCATACAAAACAAAATGAAAGAGATTAGTTTCAAAAATGTGCAAATAGTAATTGAAATAACCGAAATGCCATCCAATGAACTGTGTTGGCAGAGGGCTTGGGTCTGAGTCATGAGAATGAAAAAATTTAAGCAGGGAGTGCTTCTCCCTCTAGGTCTTTGGCAGCATGATTTCGATTTAGTCAACCTTCTAAGGAAGGTATCAAACACCAAGTAAGAAACAAGAAAAAAAGCACTCCAATCATATAAAAACTCTAATAAGCAACTTTTAGACCTCAATTACATTGTTCCATTTCTTTTTATGAGCTTTGTTATAGAGTTGGCCTGAGAGTTAATGTATTGCGTATCTGCTTAATGTTAACTCTTTAGCTTTTGTAGATTGTAAACCCTTATTAGTTTCTCTTTACAGCTTTTGGGTAAATATAATTCAAACACCAAAGTTGGCGACAAAAGGTCCTCAAGAAAAGTTCCAAAGGCCCAATCTATGGATGAAGGTTTCTCTTCTTCCGAGTGAAAAAGACAATCGACTTAAGTGTCATTTTCGGACATCAAAGATTACATGGAGTCAGAAGTAGGAGAGAGCGAGAACGTGATAGTTGGCAAAATGTGTATCCAAAATGGCTATTGGCTCTTCTTCATAAGCCAAGCTCTCATCTTATTTCACTGCGTTGAAGTTCAATACATGCAACTTATCCTCGTTATACTTTCAAAGGGTAGAAACATGATTGAATGTACCCTAATCGGCTAGGAGGCAAAGCAAGCCTATAAGCCACGTCACTGTCTCTTTTCAAGACCTCAAACGGGACAATGAATCTCATACTCAAATTCCCTTTCTTCTCAAACCTCATAACATCCTTCATTGGTGAACTTCAAAAGTACCTTCTCACCCACTATAAAAACTACATCATGAACCTTTCAGTCCGCATAACTCTTTTTTCTACTTTAAGCCGTACAAAGTTGCTTATGAATCAATTTGACTGTTACAGCACACATAAATTTAGGGACTAAAAAGTTTGGTTTCTAGCTAGGCTAGTCGGCCGGCGACACATAGGAGGACAAAGGGGATTATGCGTTTTTAGTAGACGTGCGCCAACTGCCCCATCGAATGCTATAACCGGGTTGGGGCAACCCATTTTTCAAGTGGAGGGGTTGGAATTCCCTATACCGGGTATAGTATAAAAAGGTAGTGTAGCTCTTTCTCTTTCATTCTGGGAAGTGTCACCCACTTTAACTTACCCAAAAATGCTCTCAAACCCTCTTCAGAATCCCCAAAACAACCTGCAACATAAATAAGAGGTGAGCCTCGTGGGACCTAGAGTAAAGAATCATGGAATCGTCACTATAATATCTATTACTTAGTTTTATTGATTTTGAAGATTCACTTAAAGGAAGGTTTAACAACCATAGAAGCGTAACCAGTTCGTCAATAAGCTATGTAGGACAACTTTCTTTCCTTGCATGATTTGGTGTAAGTATCTCTCTCCCTAAAAGATTTTTGTGTTGTAAGATTGGTTGTTTTAAGTCTTTCCCAGTAACGTTGTTTCTGTTCATATTCATTATTACTAGTAACATTTCTTTCAAAACTTGTGATTATTCCGGATAGTGTCCTGAAGTTAGAAAATATGATTCCTTCTAAGTTTGATTGTAGTGTCTCTTGAAATTGACTCTGCATTCCACTTTTATATATATATATATATATATATAACTTTATCGAGCCGCGCTATAGTCGGCCAGGTACGACAACTATTGTGTAACTACTGATCAGTTGGGTATGATAAGACAGGATACATGACGTTATCGAGACCTTATGTGGCCGAGTACGATGATGTGTGATGTGAGGCTACCGAGTCCTCTTGAGGTTGACTACATTGTGTCTTGTTGTGGTCGAGTACAGTCGGGACCTCCTAAAGCCGGGTATGACCGAGTCCTCTGTGAGGCCGGGTATGGAGTGATATGTATGTGTGATGTGAGACTTTAAAGAGTCCTCTCGAGTTCGGTTACACTGAGTTCTGCTGAGACCGGGTACGACCAAGACCTCCTGAGGTCGGGTACGACCGAATCCTCTATGAGGCCGGGTAGGGAGTTGTGTGATGTGCCCCAAAGAGTGGTTGAATATGTGTGTGTGTGTGTGTGTATAAAATATTAAAGCATGCCCTTAATGAGTGACTTGGTTTTACAAAAGCTTACATGCATTTATGATTCATGGTTATAGCAGTGTACGTACGTTATCTGTTTTACATACTCAGTACATCTTTTGTACAAATGCCCTTTTTTGGGTGTTTTGTTCATGCCTACAGGTACAGATAGACCCGGTAACGTCCCTCTCCAGTAGGGTATTTTTTCCAGCTGTTGGTCGTTGCACTCCACTTCTTCGGAGTAGATCAATAGGTACTGAAGTCTATGTTCCAGTTATTTTGGGTACGGTGGGCCCTATCCCGACCAAGTTGCACATATATGTATATTTTCGTTGGCATTCTTTGAGGCTTGCAGACCAGTGTTCGGATGTATGTAACGGTTGGTCATAACAATGTTGGTAAAAGTTGTGAAGTTGTATTAATGCTAATATTCCTTTCTCAATCAGATGTGTACATTTTAAATTCTAGTATTATTACTTGGAGGCCTCGTTGGTTTTGGTTTCATGATTAAATAAATGTGAATATGGATGTCGGTTTGCATGGGCCTTTGGGCATCATGTGCCGATCGCACCTCCTAAGGTTGGGGGGTGACAAACTAGGTATCAGAGCAAGGTTTGTCACAGTGAGTCTACAAGCCATATTTAGTAGTCTTGTTTATGGGTAGGTCGTGCACCATACTTATAAACAGAAGACTATGGGATATCTAGGATGAATACCTTTCTTTCCAATCTAAATCACGCGCTAGAGCGGGGTCGTAAGTATTCGTTTCAAATCCCCATCTTGTTTATGCTTATAGCAATGCCTACCATGAGACGCGAGGCAGTTATTTAGGGATTGAATGAAGAACTAGAGGAAGGTACCAGCCAGGTGTCACCTGCCTCTATGGGTCAACACGAATCCCATGATGATGCTGATACTCAGGTTTCGGTGACAATCCTAATACCCCCAGAATGACAAAGAATATCTAATATGTCTCCGATTCCTGCGCGATTGTTCCTGAACAGGAACTAGATATGAGGAGTGATGTGCAGTTGTAGATTCGGTTAGTAGCCTCTCAGTCCCAACATCAGGCCCCTACCACCCCAGTAAGAGCATATAGTACGAGAGTTCGAGATTTCATAAATTTGGACCCCTCAATATTTATAGGAACAGATCCAAATGAAGATCCACAGAATTTTCTGGATAAGATATAGCAGATTTTACAAGTTATGCACGCCACTGATACAGAGACTATTGAGCTTGCCTCATATATATTGTGGGATATTGCCGTGATTTGGTATGAAACGTGGAAACAATCTAGAGGTCCTCTTTCTCCACAAGTAGGATGGAGGGAGTTTTTTAAAGCCTTTCTGTAGCAGTATTTGCCTATTGAGTTGCGTTAGATTCTTACATTTGCAGCAGGGTAACATTAGTGTTCGGGAGTACAACATGCAAAATTTAACTCATTGACCAAGTATGCTCCTTTGATTGTGGATGAGATGAATGTTAGAGTATACGATTTGTGGGTGGTTTGGGACCACATTTGATCAACGAGTGTACCGCTACTTCTCTGAGTCCGAATATGGACATTGCTCGCATTCAAGCCTGGATCTTGGTAAAGATTCACCAATCATTGTATTCTGTTGATTCGGGGTCAACCAAAATGTATGACGATCTTCGACAGCTATACTGCTGGTATGACATGAAGAGGAACATTGCTGAATACGTCGCTCAATGTCCGAATTGCCAACAAGTTAATGTTGAACACCAGAAACCAGGATGATTGCTTCAGAATATGGAAATTCCAATTGGAAATTAGAGATGATCAACATGGATGTTTTTACCGGATTACCACATTACCGACAAATTTTTTGATTCCATATGGGTTATTGTGGATCGACTCACCAAGTCAGCTCATTTCCTATCTGTCAAGACTAGCTTCTTAACTGAAGATTATGCTAAGCAATAGATCAAAGAAGTAGTTCGACTCCATGAGGTTCCGATTCCCATCATATCATATAAGGGTACGCAGTTTACGACTAATTTATGTAGATCATTCAAAAAAGGATTGGGTACGAGGATCACCCTTAGCACAACTTTCCATCCACAAAAGGACGGTCATGATGAACATACTATTTAGATGCTTGAGGACATGTTATGATCCTGTATTCCAGACTTCAAAGGTATTTGGGAAGATCATCTATCACATTTGATCAACGAGTGTACCGCTACTTCGCTGAGTCAGAATATGGACATTGCTCGCATTCAAGCCTATGCGCAACGCTTGAAGGATCGAAAAAGGCAACAACGATCTGCTCAAGAGCATGATTAGGGCTACCATAAAATTGTTGGACATTAAAGAAGTAAGTATAAATCTAACACCCAAGGTCATAGTACCAAAAATTGTTGGAAATTAAAGAAAGCCATTGAAAATTTGATTGAAGCAAAGGCAATTGTGGTAAAAAACAATGAGGATACTCCTAATATCACAAACAATTTTCTCCCAACTCATGATAATACACATTTTATTCGGATGATTTGTGATGATCGGGATTATAAGCAGTCTGGCAAGATAGAGATGGCTGTTAGAACCATAGGGCAAGAACCAAAAGTGATAGTAAGCCCGCCGCAATTGGCACCGTTGATTATGAAAGGTGCGAGTTCTAGTTTGAATTTGACAGGTTCTGAAAAAATGATTCTCTATGTCCCTAGAAGCACAAAAAAGGTTGAGGTCAATTGGGTGGGCCAAAGCTTTACATCCCTAAGGGAATTCAAAAGATCATTCCAAATAATGGTTTGAGAAATATAACAGATCCAATTGTGATTCGACTTGTTGCACAGCTCCCAGTGACAAACACAAAAGCTATTCCCTGGAATTATAACAAGACTGTCATGAAATATAAAGAAAAATAGATAGTTGAAGAAGTAGATAAAATGAGGGGCTTGACCCGCTCTGGAAGTTTCTATTCACCGAAGGAATTGAGAAAAACTAAGCAAGCTAGGGAAAGTCACTTTCCAGTGAAAAAATTCATGGCAGAAAAAGAAGAGGATGAATTCCTTAAGAAGATGAAAATGCAAGACTACTCAATAATTGACCAACTAAGGAAAACCCCTGCTCAGATATCTTTGTTATCTCTGCTTTTGCACTCGGAAGAGCATTGACGTGTGTTGATCAAAACTATGAACGAGGCATATGTCTCGGAAAAGACAACAGTGAATCAGCTAGAAAAAATGGTTGAAAGATTATTTGAAGTAAATAGAATTACTTTCACCTATGATGATTTGCCTGAGGAAGGGGCTGGGTACAATATAGCTTTGCATCTTATGGTCAAATGTGAAGGGCACTACGTAAAAAGAGTGATGATTGACGGAGGTCAAGTGTAGATGCATGCTCTCTTTCTATTCTACAACAGCTGAACATTGACACTAACAGAATTCGAACTAGTTATGTCAGCATCAGAGCTTTTGATGGTTCAAGAAGAGACACTATTGGGGAAATCGAACTCACCATGACAATCGGCCCGGTTGATTTTAACATTGTATTTCAAGTGTTGGATATGAAAACTTCCTATAATTTTCTTCTGGGAAGGTCGTGGATCCATATGGCCAGAGATGTACCATCCACCCTACATCAAATGGTCAAATTCGAGTATGACAGGCAAGAAATTATTGTTCATGGGGAGGACGACTCATCTGTCTATAAAGACCTACCCGTTCCATGTATTGAGGCCAGGGAGGGATGTGAATCCCTCAAATATCAAACATTTGAGGTGATTGAGGTGGACCATGTGGAAGAAGGAAAACCAATTCTGTATCCCCATCTGTCAGCCACATCTATGATGGTAGCTTCGCTGATGTTAAGGAACAACTATGAACCAGGAAAAGGATTAATATCCTCTCTGCAGGGAATTACGAACCCTATTGCTCCCTTTTCAAAGAAAGATACCTTTGGCTTGGGTTTTAAACCAACATCAGCTGACATAGAAAGTGCGAAGACCCGCAAAAAGAATGGTTGGAATTTGTCCAAACCAATCCCTCACATTGCCTACTCTTTGTCAACCCACAATTTGAAGAAGCCTAAAATCCTTCTACTCAAGATGACATTGATGAAGTTTGCCAGGGTCTCAAGGAGATATTCTATGAGATCAATGTGGTTCAAGTTGGTGAGGGCCCCAGCCATGCAAGTGTTCAGTTGATTGGTCCAAATACCTCGCTCAACAACTGGGAAACAACTCCTCTTCCAATCAGGAAGGAGTCTTGGTAGTCTGTTTTGTTGCTTTTTCTATATTTGGATTATTTTAAGGGTTGTAATACAGATATTTTAGTTTAATTGCTTTTCTTTGATGTTAATCCTTCTATCCTTTCAAATTCAATGAAATGAATTTCCAGTTTCATAGTAAAATTCTGTCTTTTCCTTTCCCTAATTTTTGTTAATTTCTTATCATTTTCAGTTTCGTTATTGCTGGCTTTAAAAACATGACATGCATGCGGAATTCATGCCCAGATCTTAAAAAGCTGTCTAATATCGAAATAATGAATAAAGATGTTGATATTCCCTCTTTACTAATCATTATTGAAGCAGGGATCCAAGACACTAATTGGGTCAAGTCCTGATTGGAACAATTGAGTTTAATTGATGAAAAGTGTTTGGCAGCAGTTTGTTGGTCAATTATACTAATAAAGAATGGTACATGCTTACAACAAGAAAGTGTGCCCAAGACAACTTGAGGTAGGACAATTGTTTTTGAAACGTATCTTTTCGCAATAGGAAGAAGCAAAAGGAAAGTTCGCCTCGAATTGGCAAGGTCCTTACCTCATCAAGAAAGTATTGTCAAAAGGATCTCTACACTTGGCAGATATAGAAGGAAAGGTGACTGATATATCCGTCAACACAGATGCGGTCAAGAGATACTATGTCTGACAGGCCTCTGTTGGGGCATTTTTATACTTAGCATTCTCAGGTTGGGATGACGAAAGGCTATCATTCTCACTACCCAAACACTAGTCAACCCTAGTTAGCCCTTTGAAGCCTTGTTTATATTTCTTTGTTTTCCCCTCTTTTGGAACCAATGTACTTTAAAAATAATTAAATTAAAAAAAATAAAAGAAAAAGAAAAGAATCATCAAAACAAGTTCATGTTAATTGAACTACGTCCGACCTGATTCCGAAAGGATACGTAGGCAGCCTCACTCTACGGTTCGGTCACACTAAAAAAAATCTACATTTCCCAGTATTCAAAGAAATTGGGGCATGATTATATTTTATTTTTCGACGGTTTTCCGTCAAAATGTTTCCAAAAGTTGTAATTCAGTTGAATAGTTCTTTTTACCTTTCCCTTTTAAGACCTTCTGATCAAATTTCGAGAATGCTAAGTTGGTATATTACGATGATGCCTCGGCATTGTAAAGAGAGAAAAATAAAATGAGAGAGTCTTATTGGTGAAAACCTTCACAGGCACTATAAGGCGATAGTGAGTTGAGAGAAAGACAAATGAGAGAGGTCAATTGGTGAAAACCCACAAAGGGCATCGTTGATCGATTTAGGCCTTCATATATCCCGGCACAAGCATGGTTAAGACAAAGAAATCAGTTTCAAAGTGAAGTTTATAATGGATTTTGAGAATTAGACGGTTAAGACGAATCGGGCATTCAGTCCAAAGTGCATGTCATGATAATTGAAGTCAGCATATTCCTCCAGATAAGTCCTTTTCATTTTTATTTTTCTTCTCTGAAAGGTATACTTCTTGATTAAGTTGTAATACCTATTAGTTTACCTTCTTGTTTTCTTTCGTACCATTCTTTTTGAATCTCATTCAGTATAATTTTATCAAAGCAAAGCAAAGAAAAGGCCGCAAAATTGGTTACAGTTTTCCTGTTATATGAAGCTAAACTTTCTGGGCATGAACATTATAGGCAAAGGCATAAAGCCATCTTTGATCTTCCCTGACGAGCAAAAGGCTTGAAGGACTGAACAATGTGTCAAGGGTCAACGAAAGTTACTCAGTTAAAAGTTGTTCTGGGAGCAAGGTTGTTTGCACCATAAACATAAATGGTGATAGGCGCAAAATAGTCAGGTTCTAATTATTGAGAAAGAAGATCTCCAGAAACAATGACAGAATCTCCAGGCAATTTGTACGACCATCGATGGTGTCAGTTTTTCTAACAAGTATAATGGACACAAGGTCAAGTCGCCCAAGAGATCAAGGCCACAAACTGACCACCATTTTAAAAACTAATGAATCTTTCTTTGTTCAAAACAGGAACAAAACAATTTTAGGAAAACAGTTCGTGAAAAGACGAACACCACCAAGTG
The DNA here is from genome assembly GCA_005239505.1 of Nicotiana paniculata. Lineage (NCBI taxonomy): Eukaryota > Viridiplantae > Streptophyta > Magnoliopsida > Solanales > Solanaceae > Nicotiana > Nicotiana paniculata. The sequence goes on along the minus strand of ML324679.1, from coordinate 1,721 downwards.
AAGTTCTCAAATCCTTTGTTTTCTTCTAATATACATGTAATCATGTTATTCTTAGTTTCATTATAGGGAATCAATACGCTATCTTCAAAACAGGGTACCACATCCCTTGGTCGCATTACTTATTGCCAACATAGGGTACTACATTCTCTGGCTGTATCTTATTGCAAACACAGGGTACTACATCCCCTGGCTGCATTTATTTTCTGCCTACATAGGGTACGACATTCCCTAGTAGAATCTCAGTGATCCACGAGCCTCATCTTATAGCAAACACAGGGTACTACATCCCCTGGCTGCATTTATTTTCTGCCTACATAGGGTACGACATTCCCTAGTAGCATCTCAGAGAGCAACCTCATTTCATTCCCAATCACATGGTACTTCATCCCTTGGTCACATTAATTTTTGACTACATAGGGTACGACATTCCCTAGTAGAATCTCAGTGATCCACGAGCCTCATCTTATAGCAAACACAGGGTACTACATCCCCTGNAATATAGGGTACGACATTCCCTAGTAGCATCTCAGAGTGCCACGAGCCTCATTTTATTGCCAACACAGGGTACTACATCCCCTGGTTGCATTACTTTTTGCCAACATAGGGTACGACATTACCTAGTAGCATTTCAAAGCGCCACGAGTGTCATTTTGTCGCAAACATAGGGTACGATATTCCCCAGTAGCATCTCAGTGAGCCATGAGCCTCACCTTATTGCCAACACAGGGTACTACATCCCCTGGCTGCATTTTTCTGCCAACATAGGATACGACATTCCCTAGTAGCATCATATAGTGCCACGAGCCTCATCTTATCATCAACACAGGGTACTATATCCCCTGGTTACCTTCATTCTGGTTAACACTGGGTACAACATCCTCTATTATTTATAAAAAAAGTGTCTTTTCCAATTCTTTATTATGCAATAGCAAAGATAGTTTAATGTGTTTTCAATAAATCACAAAAAATTTCTAGTGCAAACTGGGGCAGAAAATTTTTGGTCGTTTTGTTTGTTTGTGATGGCTTTTAGGTTTTTCTGCAAAGCACAGATTGGATGTGCAAAAGTAAGATTCCAGATCTTGCCGGAGAAAATGAAATGTTTGATCTCAATACCAGCCTCAACCAGCTTTGACATAATGTATGCGGAGACACAGGGTTTCAAGATCCATCTTCTCATCATCTGATCAAGAAACAAGCCTGTGAGAGTATTTCATAGTCTTCTACATCCAGAGCACTAAGTTTTAGTCTAAAGTCAATAGGAGAAGCAACTCAAGAATCAATATAAGACTCCAGATAGCATATAGATAGAAATTTTGTAACTCTTAGATTTCAAGAGTATGCAATTTTCTTTTTATTTTGATGTAATAGTAGGAACCGCGGATCGGAACCTTGATGAAACTTCACTCGGCTCTCCCTCTAAGCATACTCCATCACTCTTCTTCCACTTGAACTACATGTGACCTGATTCCTTTATAACCCGTTATATGTAGGCGGCCTAAAACCAAGGCTCGGTCATATCCTTTTCTTTTATCTTCTCTTCCTTGTTAAATAATAGGGAGGTAAAAAATCAGTCACCTTGTTCATTTTTCTTTGCCTGAAAACTCTCCATGTTTCCAAGCAAAGAGGGGCTTGCTGTGAACAACTAATTTTTGACCACCCCCAAATTCTATTCTATTTTTGGTGTAAATATTTCTTTTAGGTCTAATCTTAATACTTTAAAT